>PVJX010000563.1:0-175968 GCA_004027295.1 Dolichotis patagonum | reverse complement strand
AAAAGAAGGTCACTACATACTAGTTAGGGGAAAACTTCAAGAGGAAGAGATAACAATCTTAAATATCTATGCACCAAATTCCAGAGCACCCAGCTATATAAAGCAAATACTAACAGAAATGAAAAATCAAATAAGCAATAACACAATTATAACAGGAGACCTTAATACCCTATTGACACAAAGGGACAGATCAACTAGACAAAAAAATCAGCAAAGAAATAACAGAACTGAATCACACCTGTGAACAAATGGACTTGGTGGATGTATACAGAATGTTCACCCAACAACATCAGAATATACATTCTTTTCAGTAGCACATGGGACATTCTCTAAAATAGACCATATACTAGCCCACAGAACATGCTTAAGTAAATACAAAAGAGTTGAAATTATCCCATGCATGCTATTGGATCATAGTGCCATGAAACTAGAAATGAATGACAGAAGAAACTGCAAAAACCTCACAAACACATAGATATTGAATAATACACTCCTAAGCAATCAGTGGGTCACAAAGGAAATTAAAGAAGAAATTCAATAATATCTACAAGCAAATGAAAATGTAAATACAGCTTACCGGAACCTATGGGATGCAATGAAAGCAGTCCTCAGAGGAAAATTTATTGCAGTGAATTTTCACATCAGGAAAACAGAACAAATACAAATAAACAACCTGATGTTATACCTCAAACATCTAGAAAAAGAAGAGCAAGTCAAGCCCAAAGCCAAAAGAACAGAGGAAATTATAAAAGCCAGAGCAGAAATCAATACAATAGAGAATAAGAGTACAATACAAAGAATCAATGAATCAAAGAGTTGGTTCTTTGAGAGATTAAATAAAATTGATAACCTCCTAGCCAACTGTGTTAAAAAAGGAAAGAAAAAACTCAAATTCATGCAATAAGGAATGAGAAGGGTGAAATCACTACAGACCTTGTGAAAATACAGAAGATCATCAATACCTATTTCTTTTTTTTTTAATTTTATTTTAAAAGGGGGTAAAATTAAACACAACAAAACAGAACAGAACGGGACATAAGAAAGCATAAATTTCAAAGCTAGACAACCAGAGATCTTCACTATCTGTCATATTGTCTCTTGTTTTCTTCCAAATGGTTGTCCATATCTCTGCATACAGGGAGCTCATACTAAATAACATAGCTAATCTTTTCACTAGATGTGTAGTTCACTGGCTCCCACTTGCTAAGCAGGGGGCAGGGAGAGGGGGAACACAGGGCGGGGGACAGGACGATGTGAGATGTCTGATTCTCAGCCCACACGCCGCCGGCAGCATCACAGCTGCCCCCCAGAGAGGGGTGGGGCTCCTTGTTCTCCTGGCATCCTGAGTCAACCACACTGTGCAGGTCCCGACATGCCAGGGTCTCTCTCCTTTGGGCCACTGAAAGTCTGCCACACTCTCAGCCGTCCCCCAGAGAGAGGAGGAGCTCCTTGTTCTCCTGGCACCCTGAGTCAACCGCACGGTGCAGGTCCCGAGGCTCCAGGGTCTCTCCTCTGCAGGCCCCCCAAAGTCCACTATACTCACCTGCTATTTCTTTCTGATGAATTGACCATTCCATTTCCAAAGTTCTGAAATGGCCAACAGACCACAGAAAGAATTCTCTTTAGGCTCCTGTTTGAAAACAGCAGCTACAAGCAATCTGCTGGCCTTGCATACCTATTTCAAAAACCTCTACTCTCATAGGATGGATAACACAGAAAAATGAATAGATTTCCTAGAAACATATGAAATACCAAAGCAGGATCAAGAAGATGTAAAACTGTTGAGTAACCCAATTTCAATTAATGAAATTGAAAATGTATTTAAAACCTTACAAACAAAGAAAAGCCCAGGTGCAGATGGATTCACTGCAGAATTTTACAAGAAATTCAAAGAAGACTTAATGTTGACACTCCTCAAACTCTTCAGTGAAATTGAAAGGGAAGGAATTCTCCCTAACTCATTCCTGGAAACAAGTATTATTCTAATACCAAAGCCAGAGAAAGATCCAACAAAAAAAGAGAACTACAGGTTTATCTCCCTAATGAACATAGATGCAAAATTTCTCAATAAAATATTGGCAAACAGAATGCAGCAAATCATCAAGAAGATTATACACCATGATAAAGTGGGATTCATCCAAGGAATGCAGGGACAGTTCAACATACACAAATCAATAAATGTAATCCACCATATCAATAGAACAAAAAATAAGAATCACATGATCATTTCTATAGATGCGGAAAAAGCTTTTGATAAGGTCCCAACACTCATTCATGGTAAGAATCTTACAGAAAATTGGAATAGATGGTCTTTACCTCAATATGATAAAGGCCATCTATGACAAACCAACAGCCAGCATCATATAAATGGCAAAAACTGAAAGCCTTTACCCTAAAATCAGGAACAAGACAAGGATGTCCATTATCACCACTCCTATTCAATATAGTGCTGGAAATACTAGCCAGAGCTATTAGACAAGAGAGATGGAAAAAAAGGAGTAAGGATAGGAAAAGAAGAAGTTAAATTATCATTATTTGCAAATGACATGATACTGTACATAGGAGACCCCCTAAAACTCCATCGAAAGAGTCCTAGGTATAATAAATAAATTCAGAAATGTAACTGGATACAAAGTCAACACTCAAAAATCAATAACATTCCTATACACAAATTACAAACTCACTGAGTGAGAAATAAAAAAAGCCAGACCCTTCACAATAGCACCTCCAAAAATGAAATACTTAGGAATCAATCTAACAAAAGAAGTAAAAGACCTATTCAGGGAAGGTTATAATACCCTGAAAAAATAAATTGAAGAAGATCTCAGAAAATCAAAAGACATTCCCTGTTCATGGATAGGAAGAACAAATATTGTGAAAATGGCCATTCTCCCAAAATTGTTATACAGATTTAGTGCAATCCCCATCAAAATACCACTAATATACCTCACAGACCTAGAGAAATCATTCCTAAAATTCATCTGGAACCAGAAAAGACCTAGAATAGCAAAGGCAATTCTGAGCAACAAAGGTAAGGCAGGAGGCATCACAAGTCCTGACTTGAAGTTATACTACAAAGTTACTATAATAAAATCAGCATGGTACTGGAATAAAAACAGACCTGAAGGTCAATGGAATAGATTAGAAGATACAACTACAACTACAAACACACTCAGCCACCCATCTTTGATAAAGGGACCAAACACGTTCACTGGAAGAAAGATAGTCTCTTTAATAAATAGTGCTGGAAAAATTGGCTCTCCATATGCTGAAAGCTAAAAATAGACCCATGCCTATCACCATGTACAAAGCTAAAGTCAAAATGGATCAAAGATCTAAATATTAATACAGAAACACTAAATCTGTTGGAAGACAAAGTGGGTAGAAATCTTGACGACATAAGGGTAGGTAGAGAATTCATGAACAAAAATCAAACTGCATGGGAAATACTTCCCAGCATCAATAACTGGGATTGTGTTTTATTAAAAAGTTTTTGCATGTCAAAAGAAATCTCCAACAGAGTAAAAAGGAAACCCCTGAATCAATCCCAAAATGGACATCTGAGATGAATACACAGTTCTCAGATAAAGAAATACAAATGGCAAGTAAATACATGAAAAAATATTCAGCATCAAGCTTAAACATGGTATAACTAAACAGGTAATGGAGTTAAAAAGTAAAAGGAGGAAAAGAAAGTGCTCTAAAGGATGTAACTGCATGTATGTTTAAGTGCGTAAGATTGATAACCGTATTACTAAATTTTTGTTGGATAGTTGAACAGAACTGTTTACAGCTTCACTGAATGTCTACTTTGTATGCTTTAATTTTGTAACATGAACAACGATTTCTAAGAGGACAATATGTAATTTATAAACTAGTGATTTCTTACTGGTTTTTAAAAAAATTCTGTATTATTTTCACCCTTTTTTTGTTTTGCTTTTTTTTCTCTTTAAATAAAATTTTAAAAAATTTTAAAAAAATTCAGCATCATTGGTCATTATAGAAATGCAAATTAAAACCACACTGAGATTCCATCTCACTCCAGAAAGAATGGCCAGGATAAAGAAAACTACCAACAACAAATGCTGGAGAGGTCATGGGGAAAAAGGAACTCTTCTGCACTGTTGGTGAGAGTGTAGACTGGTGCAACCACTATGGAGGTCAGTCTAGAGGTTCCTCAAAAAGCTGGGATTGGAAGTCCCATTTGACCCAGCTATTCACTTCGGGGCATAATCCTAGAGGAACTGAAAGCATAATAACAGTGATATGTGTACACCCATTTTTATAGCAACACAGTTTATAATAGCCAGAGCTTGGAAACAACCTAAATGCCCATCAACTGAGGAATGGATAAAAAAGATGTGGCACTTTTATACAATGGAGTACTACTCAGCTATAAAGAATGATCACATTGAGGTATTTATAAGTAAATGGATGCAACTTGAGACCATACTCATAAGTGAAATAAATCAAACTCACATGAGTAAATACCCTGTTGTCTCCCTAGTGTAAGAAATGGTAAGAGTACATAAGATACAAAATCCTCAATAAATACAGTGAAAGGGTAAGAATCTTCTCAAAGGGGAAAAAATAGTATCTCAAGGAAAAGCAGGAAAAAGAAAAAGGAAGGGAAAAGAAAAAATATCTAAATTTGTATAAACACAGGATAGCAAAGATGATTGTGCTACAAATTCTATAAGTTCATATAACAAAGCAGTTAATATTCATAGGATTGGAACCATTTGGCATGTTTGTGTCAGGTGACCTGAGGAACTCTTGAAGATCACTATGTAAAATATCAACCTTAGTTCTGTTCCTACCTCCGTGAAGACGTGTATTATTATTGTTTTGGGCTCTTTGCTATTGTTATTTATTTGTCTTTTTTGTTTCTTATTTTCTAGTAATCTGGTTTTTTTTTTTTACTCTAATGCAGAAAGGATAGGTAGACATGTAGAGCTTTATACATGCCTAGAACTTCTCCTAAACAGTTTATGAGAATAGGTTATATTATGTGTAATAAAATTTTGAAGAAAAACAGACATTATGGTATCCATTGCTGATTTTGTATCATCATGATGTGAAATACAGTAATGCTTCTATTCTTTGTTCAGAGTAGTTTTAGTCTGTTTTGTATTGTTTAATTTCGACACACATGACGGTATGGACAGCTTTTTTGAAGAGAACAGAGACATATGGCAGCCATTTTTGATTTTCATATTGCCTGGTTTTGAAGGCTTTTGATGCCTTCATTACCCTATTCTGATCAGTTTTATACTACTTTGTTTTGTATGAATTCGTGTGTGTGAAGATATAGACAATCAGAAGAAAACAAGAGACATTATGGTAGCCACTGTTGATCGCCTGTTGTCTTGTTTTGAAATCTGTGTCACTTACATTGTTTTCTTCTGATCTGCTTTGTTCTGTTTTGTTATGTTTAGTTCTACTCCTTTTTAAAAATAAAATAAAATTTTAAAAAAAGAAAATATTCTGTATTAGCATAGATCACAGAGGTCTGTTGCAAACAATCAAATGTTAAATAATCTAATGTTACAATCTTAAATTCACTAGTCTACTACATATTTAGAATGAAGCAGACATTTTCTACTTTTCTTTCATTAAATATATTTTTAAGTATTTTCCTGTGTCTCTACATAATATCTTAAAAATTCCATCTTGTATCTAATTTACTTTTCAATTCTTCTATTATTGTATATAATGATTTGTTCCTAACTTTCACTTATAAATAAAAACAAAAAACTGATCTTGTCCAAAAATCTTGCTATCTCGTTCTTTATAGATTCATAGGCTAGATTCATATAGAGTCAAAATGTAAGATTTTTTAAAGCCCACTTTCCAGAAAGTACCAATTTCCACTTCTAGTACCAATATAAGAAATAGACACATTACTATGTATACTCTTGAGGTAGATATTGTTATGGTAGTTCTTTTATTGGTTGAGATAAATAACATTTTGTGTGCATACTTTGCTAGCAACTGATCTTGGATACCTTCCATGCTTTACTAGGTGTTTTTAATTCTTCATGTCTTTTTTCTCTTGAATTATCATTTGTATATTTATATTTCTTTTTATTATAATTTCTAGACATTTGTCTGTTTTGATTTTAACACTGGTGTGGTCTGTGTCTGGATGTCCCCCCAAAGCCTCATGCAGTCATGGGTCAGCCTTCTAGAGTTTAAGATTGATTCATGGTCCAGTGCTAGGATTTTGGAGGTGAATGCTACCCTCCACTGGGGAGGGGAGCCTGCATACAAATAAAGGAAGGAGAGAGGCTTGCTCTCACCCTCCTCCCTTTTTGCTTTTGTTGCTTTTGCTGTTTCCCACTATCAGGAACTGTTGCCATCTGCCATGCCAATCTACCTTGGAGCCAGCTGAGTATGGACTGAAACCTCTACTCACTGTAAGCTAAATAAACCTTTCTTTCCTTCATTTTCAGGTATTTTTTTCAGGTATTTTTTCCTTTCATTTTCAGGTATTTTTTTCTCAGCAACCAAAATGAACACTATAAAATTTTTGTTTTTCTCTGTAGTTGAAGTTCTTCATTGTATTTGATTTTCCCCACTTCTTTTCTTCTTTTAACTTTGGCAGATATTTTTGAATTTCCTGAAAAGCATCTTCAGTTCATAAAACATCAACTTTTTTTTTAGCTTAGCCATAGTACAACCCAAGCCTGTAAGTTTTTCCAACTTACAGTTTGTTTGTATACCACAAATTTTAGTGTTTTCAAATATATCATTTTATGAAAACCCTATTCTTTATCATTGCAATAATTATTATTTATGAGAGTAAATTTTTAAAAAAGTTTTAAGACATAATATTTTGTTTAAACACATTAATTTCTGGATTTATTGACTCATGTAGAAAAATGTTTACATAATTTTTTATTTTTGTCCTTTATTGAGATCTTAATATTCTAATATTCTTAACATTCTTAATATTCTAGAACCACTGAGCAACAGGAGATATATAAGCTTATTAACTATAATATATAAATAATCCATTGCTTATTTTTTGATTCTATTTAATCTGTGAAAGGCTAAAGTATATATGGTAAAATCTTCCTTACCATTTTTGTTTCTCTGTATTTTGTGTTTTGTTTTCCTATATTTCTGTATTTTGTCTAGTAGTTACATGGTATATTATAGTTCACATTTCTATTCCACTGAACCTCATATCTGCTTTTGCACCAGTAATATGCTGTTTCTATCATGGTAGGTTTGTAATATAACTTCAAATCTAAGATTATGATGCCTCCTACTTGCTCTTATTAGCCAGAAGGATCTGTTTTTTTTCTATTCTAGGTTTCCTTTGGTTACATATAAATTTTACTTCTGTGAGGAATGTTGCTGGTATTTTTATTGGAATGGTATTAAATCTGTATATCAGTTTTGGGAGTATGACTATTTTGACTATTGGTCTGCCTATCAAGGAACAGAAGAAATCTTTCCATTTTCTTTTATTTTTTAATCTCCTTTTTTAGACTGTTGCAACTTTCATTGGAGAGCTCTTTCACTTCCTTGCTTAAGTAATTCCTAACATGTAATTTCTCTTGATGCTATTATGAACAGTATTTTTTCATAGTTTCTTTCTCCGTGAATTTACTATTGGTACACAGGAACACTACGTATTTTTGTGCATTGATTTTTGTGTTCTGCTGCTCTGCTGATTTTTAAAAATTAATTTTAGGGTCTTTTTATGGAGTTTTTAGGGCATTCTATGTAAAGGATCATATCATCTACAAATAATGATAATATGACTTCTTCCTTTCCTGTACATATCCTTTTCATTTCTTTTTCCTGTCTGATTGCTCTTGCTAGTAGGTTGAGTACTATATTAAACAGGAGTGGTAATAGTAGATATCTTTGTCTTATTTCTGAGTATAGAGAGAAAGCTTTAAGTTTTTCTCCAGTTAATATTATGTTGGCAATATATTTGCCATAAATGACTTATCAGATTGAGATAAGGTCTCTTTATCCATATTTTCTTCAGTATTTTTATTATGATGGATATTGAATTTTTGTTAAATATTTTTTGTACATCTATCAAAATGATTTATTGAAATGTGATTTTGTTCTTGCTTTTGTTTATGTGATATATTATATTTATTCATTTGCATACATTGAACCATCCCTTGGATGAAGAGCATGATGTGTGATATTTTGATGATGTGTTGCATTCAATTTGCCAGTATCTTGTTGAAGACTTTTACATCTATGTTCATAAAAAAGATTGCCCTATAATAATTGTTTTGATTGGATTATTTTCCAGTTTTGGATCTATGAATGACTTTTGCAGTACTTTTTCCCTTTCAATTTCATTAAAAAGCATGAGGAGTATTGGTATTAGACCTGACCCAAAGTTCTTATAGAATTCAGCAGTGAAACCATTAGGTCCTGGCCTCTTTTTAGTTGGTAGGGTTTTTTTTTATTAATACTTCAATTTCATTGCATTTTATTGGATAATTCAGGATGTTCATACCTTCTTGCTTCAATTTGCACAATTCCTATCAATCTAGGAATTTATCCATTTCTTCTGAATTCTTCAATTTATTTGCATACAAATTTGCAAAGTAGTTGCTAATAATCTTGTGAATTTCAGTACTGCTCATCATGATTTCACTCTTTTCATTTCTAACTGCATTAATTTGGACCTTTTCTTTCCTTGATAAGTTTAGATGTTTAGTCTTTTTAAGAAGCAGCTTTTCAAATTATTGATTCTTTGTGTTGATTGTTGGACTTAATCTCACTTATTTCTGTTCTGATCTTTATTATTTCCTTTCTTTCCTAGTACTAGCTTTGGATTTGGATTGTTCTTATTTTTCTATGAGCTTGAGGTATATCATTAGGTCACTTAATTGGGTTCGTTCTGTTGTTTTCTGTTTGATTGTTTGCTTATTTTTACAGCGATGAACTTCCTTTTTAGAACTATCTTCATACTGTCCCATAAGTTTTGGTCTGTTGCACTAGCATTTAATTCTAAAAACGGTCTTATTTCTTCCTTTACTTATTCGTTACAGAAGAAATTGATCTTGAAAAATGATATTTAATTTCCATGTGTTTGCATAATTTCTGAGGTTTCTTTTGTCATTGAATTCTAGTTTCATTGTGCTATGATCTGATAATATTCATAGTATAACTTTGATTCTTATGAATTTACTTAAGAATGTTTTATTGGCTAGAATTTCTATTTGGGAGAAAGTTCCATGTGGATACTGAAAGGAATGTGTATTCCATTGTTGTTACATGAAACACTCTGTACATAAGTATTGAGTCCATTTCTTCAAAGGTTTTATTCAACTTTGATATTTCTCTGTGATTTTTTTTGTCTAGTTGATTTGTCCAGTTGTGCAGTGGGGTATTGTGATACCTCACTATAATTGTGTTGATGTTTACCTGACCTTTTATTTCCAGTAGTGTTTGCTTTATGAAGTTGAGCAAGTTGTTGGTTAGTGTGTACATGATTAATAATTGTTGTCTATTCCTTTTCAATTTTTCCCTTAACCAGTGTGTAGTGATCTTTTTTGCCTCATATAATCAGTTTTGGCTCAATGTCCACTTTGCCTAAAAATAGGATAACCACTCCTGTTTGTTTTTAGGTTCTCATTGCATGGAAGATTTTTTCATTCTTTGATTTTTAGTCTATGAATTTCTTTTGGGTAAAATATATTTACTCTATACAGCATGCCATGGATTTTTTTCTTTTTTTCTCTTGATCCATTATGCCAACCTGTTAGTTGGACCATTCAAACTGAGAATTATTACTGAAAGTTGTTTGACTTATTTTTGTTATAAGTTTATTTTCCTTTTGCTGGCTCTCTTTTACTCCCATCTACTTAGCCGCTCCACCTTCTCTGGTGTATTCATTATACTAGCTCTTTTATCATTGTTAGCTTCATTGTTTCTTTCTAGGCTGTCCTTGAGAATTTTTGAATTATTTGTTTGGCAATCATGAATTTTTAAGATGATCTTTATCATGGTAATATCTTATTTCTCCATCAATTTTGAAAGAGAGCTTTATAGGATACATCAGTCTGGGTTGAAATTTGCTTTCTTTTGGGTGTGGAACACTTTACTACAGGCCTTCCTAACATTGTAAGGTTTGTGTTGATAAATCTGCTGGGGCTACCTTTATGAGTGATTCGTTGCTTTTCTCTAATGGCTTTAAGGATTTTATTCTTGTGTTAGGCTTCTGGGATTTTGACTGTGATGTACTATGGAGAGGTACTTTTTTTGATCTATAAATTCTTTCCAGATATTTGGAAAATTTTCTCATATTATTTCAGTAAACAGTTTTTTATGTCATTTGTGCTGCCTTCTGATTTTTCTCTAATTCCATTTGATCTTAATCTTCTTGGTGTTATCTATCAGCTTTTGCACCCATTGTTTATAGTCTCTTGATTTTAAGGTATCTCTCATTAATTTATCACTTACAACAGCCCCGTCTTCTAGTTCTGATATCCAGATCTCACATTGGACACTTCTGCTGACCATATTTTATGTAGAATTTTTAAGTTCCTCACAAATTTCAGCATTTGGCACCTGTGAAAAGTATTTCCAAAGTTCCATTATGATGTCTTCTTAAACCATTACAAAGTTTTAAATGTTAATATTCAAATGAAAAGATTTGTTTTCTTCTTATTAAAATATTAATTTTAATTAATCAATCCTACAATATTTTTATATCCATTGCATCTATTTATGAATGTGAATAGTAATCACTTATAAATTTTAATATATGATTGAGAATAATATACATTCATTTTCAATTGTTTGCTTATTATATATATTATATTAAACTTCTTATATATTGTTCAAGTTATGTTTAATTTGATTTTATATAGCTGTAGCAGCCACATACTTTATTAGTATTTTGTAAATTTATTTTTTTGTATAATTTTACTCTGAATCTTCTTTGTGGTTTTACACTTTAGGTACGCCACATAAAATAGCTAAACTCTGTTTTTTTCACTCAGTTTAAAAATCTATCTTTTAATTTATGAGTTTAATATTTATAGCATTTTATTTTAATTACCAATATATTTGGAATTATTTAACAATTTTATTTTATAGTTCATCTTGCTTTTTTTGTTTCTTAGTTTCTCCATCTCAAATGTCTTTTAGAATACTTAAATTTTTTATTCTATTTCTTTCTTTGGTACTTTGGTACTTTGTTTAATCATTGCCCATAAATTTTCATATGGATACTTATTTAAGAAAATTAAGTAACTCATTTTTTTTACCTTCCTCACAACAAACCAGACCACAGAATAATTTACCTTCAGACATCTTTCTTCATTCCTTTACATCATTCACATCTATAGAGGTTTCTTTTGACGCTACAACAAACTTTCTCAAACTAAATAGCTTAATCAATTAAAATGTATTGTCTTAAACAGATCTCATCTGTCTAAAACTCAAGGTACTGGCACAGCGCCATTCCTTCTCTATGGTCTGAAGAGCATCACTTTTTAAAATTTTAATTAATTAATTTATGCCTTTTGCCTCTTTCAACTTCTAAAGGCCATTGACATTTCTCTTGGCATGGTCCCTTTGTCTGTCTTCAAGTGGCTAGCCAAATCCTTTCCACATTGCCTTTACTCTGTCTTGTAGTGACGTCTGCCTCTGATCCTGTTTCATGTTTCCCCCTCCCATTTTTAAGGACCTTTTTGATAATACTGATGCTACAAGATAATAATTCAAGTTAATCTTATTTTAAAATCCAGTGATCAGCTACTTTATCTTCAGCCTGAATTCTCCTTGGCTATGTTCTGAGGACTAAGATATGTACATTTTGCCATCATTCTACCTATCATTGTATTTTATCTTTTTTTTAACTTTCAAAAGTTAAACATTTTATATGCTTATACCATTGTGCCCACAAGTTTACAGAGAGATATACTCCCTCTTTAAGATCTGACTTTTTTTCTCTAATATTCTGCATGGTTTATCATCATATATCCATATGATATAGCTTAGCATGCATTTAGTTTGTCCAATTTAGAGTCTGTTTAGGGTCTGTTCTGCTTTTTGAACTGAAGGTTAAAGTCATTCTTTGATTTTCTTAAATACCTACCTTCTGAAAATACTGAGGTGCATATTATACCACATCATTTTATTCCTTATGTCCCTTAATCTTTTCCATAGTTTCCATGGTTTAGTCCCTCATTCTGACACGTTAGTAAACATATAATCATTTTCTTTTAAAACAGGGTCTTCCTATGTTGCCTATACTGGCTGTGAATTCATGGACTCGACTAGTCCTCCTGTCTTAGCCTAATGAATAGTAGACCACTTAAGTAGTCCTCCAGTTCAGCCTACAGGTGTATGCCACTATGCTCACTTAAAGACTGAAATTTATCTTATATTTCCTTAACTCTTTCTTCATCTATATCTTATCTATCCTACCCAATGGAAAATTTTTTAAATTTTCATATTTTTTTTAATTTCTAGAAGTTTTATTTGGTTCTTACATGTATACAAATCAGTCTTTTTATAGCACTATGTTCCTTGCAGATGTTATTAAATACCTATAACATTTACTTAGATATCTTAAGTGTATTTATATCCTGGATATAGTAAGTCCAATAACTGAAGCCCTTGTAGTCAAATTGTATTTGTTCAACAAACTCAAGCTTATTTCCCTGTGTAAGTTTATTTTTGTACTGCTAGCTTATTTTTCTGGGCTTTATCAGTGTGACTTTTGTAAGTCCTAAACTGCAGGTGCATCCTTCTAAGAATAAGATATTTTCTCTTTTTCTTCTAGGTGCTCTGGGAGTTTCCTGGGAACTCCTAACAGTACTATCAGAGGTTGAATTGTCTATGTGGGTTTTCAAATTGACCTCTGAGAACAGGCTTGCAGTTATCAATGTTTAAGAGATTATCTCTCACCTGGATGCCATGCAGACAAAGATGTCCTTGGTTTGCTTTTATTAGTAGTTAGTCATTTTATTTTTCTGTTGGTAATCCACTGTCTCCCTGACTGACTGACTGATTGGCTGACTATTAAGCATTTGAGAGATACTGGCTATATCCAGGAACACTCCTCCCCACAGTGTCCAAGCCTAAGGCTTGGACTCTTGCCATATATTCACCATTTTAAGATCCAAGATTCTGATGTGATGAGAATGGATGTTAATTTTCTCAGAATAGTGTTTTGTACAGTATCCAACCATCTAGTATTTTGCTATTTTGAAATTTAGCTTACTTTTTTGCAAGATTAACTATACTTAAAATCGTATTTGTCATATTTTATTCAATTTTTCCACTGCATTGCATGGGAAACCTCTCAACAATCCCATCTACCCTGTTGTTACAAATAGAGGTCCCTGAAACTTAAGTGTCTATCTTCTAAAATATTCATTAAATATCCTGGTAATTCTGTTATAGTATTTATCATCTTCTATCCTTTACTGTAATAATATTACCATACATTTTTATGTGTCCATGTAGTTGTTATTTGAAAAAGAACAAAATACCACTCAGTGCTTTTTAAAAAATTATTTTGCCAACTTCAACTGTGTGCATGGAGAAATGAATACTTGCATCTGTAGCTGAGTTCACATTTCCACACTTTATGTTCCATTCTTGAGCATTTTAGTAGATCTTTTTTTTTCTCTGTAATTCAAATGATGCCAGAGTACAGGAATTTAAAGAAAAATTAAGACAAAGACTAGGTTAGAATATAGAAGAAATCTAGAAAAAGGAGAGTCTTTTATTCTTTCAAAATAATGAACTTTTGTATGATACAAGAATTTGATCAAGAAAAACAAAATTTCACTGATAGCCTGAAAGTAGAGAGATGGGCAAGGGAGGGAATCTTTATTATGTATGCCAACCAACACTCTAAATGCTATTTTTGTTTCTCACATAGAACCGTGATCATTATTTCATAAATTTTAACATACATAAACACTATATTATAATAGTATATATAGACACTGCATAAGCATACATGCATATATATATATTTATATGTATACAAAATATAAATCAACACACACTGTGCTTATATTCAGAAGGGCTTTTTGCTTCAATAACGAAGCAGTCTTTTTCAATACAACCTACGAGAAAACTGTCAACACTCTTTAAACTGACAAGAAAATGAGCAGGCATTTGCTAAGCAACAAGAACCCTTCAACCAACTGGGACTTAAGCCAGTGGCCTCAGTGCACATTAGCCAAAATATATTCCCCTCCTCCACAGCCTTGCACTGTAAACACTCAGCTTGTATGCAATTAACCTGATGACTTCAGGACAGCGAAGAGACTGAATAGGAAATGTACTCCTCCCAAGCATGCCTGCCAAGTTGCCCCCAAAGCATCAGAATTTCTCTAACTCACTCGCATAATTGTTCATGCAGCAGAGATACAAAATACAAACAAAGCATTTGTGACTGTATATTCAGGATGGTCCTGGAATGAAAAGCTTGATGTAGATGGCAGAGCGCCTTACTTTCTTTAACCCTTTCTCCTTTAACATTTTAGGATATTTATTACATCTAAAAGATGTATACCTTTTATTGGTTCTATGAAGACTACCCTGATCATTTATTTCTTGTAGGATTTTTATGTACTGCATTGTCATTTTATAAGGAGCCCACAATAAGAAATCCTTTGGTTGTGGTTTGTTGCAGTACAACACAGATTACATCAGACTTACAGATAACTTTAAACCAGAATGGATCCTGGAAATTAAAAAAAAAAACAGGAACAAGTAGATAGAAACCTAGATGTATTACCTGGAAGTGAAAAGTCCCAATCTTTTTGCCAATTTTCAAAGCTTTATGCTTTCTATGGAAAGTACTGTAAGGTCTCTGTTTACAGAACAACAACAACAACAAATAATAATACTTTTTTCCTCCCTCTCACCAAGGTGGGCCACATACTGTCACCTGTATCACTGGGAAAGGACCAAAACCTCTCCAGCACAGGAAGGGAAATAGGAAGATGGTAAACAGAGTAAAGCTTAAAGCATTAATATTTTGTTTAATACTAGGTTCCTAAAAACATGTTTCTTATTCCCTACATATGAAGAAATAAAGTTTATCCAGTATTTCTCCATGTTTATTACTGTCATTATTAAAGTGCAAATCTCAACGTATTTACAACTAAAAGATCATGAGATGATCAGAAACAAAAGTCTAGAACTATACCATCTCACAACACAAAATCTTCATTCACAACAAAACAGTAATGATGCTTGAACAGTATATTGAAAATCATTTGCACTGTGAATAATTATAAAACTCATATGAAGAGGTATACCACCATACCTAATGTATATGATCAAGACTTTGTATGAAGGATGAAACATTATAGCCTTGCTCTTTAGAGCCACTCACAAGTTTAGCTAATACTGGAATCTCAACTTTACCTTTTATAAATTATAAGATGTTATATTTGCTCTAGTACTTAACTTCTACAAGAAAATGACACCTAGAACCATTAGTGTGTGGTTGGAGGAAATGCTCGTTATTATGTGGCACATACTACACATATAGAAAATAGATTTTCTTGCTCATGCCAAACTTTATTGAATGACTCAAAGTTCTGAATTATATTATATATTTATTAAATGTATTTATATTCTATAAATTATAAATGTATAAATTATATTATATATTTATTAAATATATTTATATTATATATTTATTAAATGACTCAAAGTTCTGAATTATATTATATATTATTATATTTGAACCAGATCCTTATTATGTAATGGTTACCAACACCTAAAAACGTTTACAAGGCAAGCCACATAACTAATCTATATACTAGTGACTCTGGGATATTGGTCTGGGATGGAGGTGACTGAACATTTTGCCAAGCCCCCCAGATGTTCTAAATGATTAGAGAACATCAAGATAATGAACTATATGAATATGAAGACACAAAACTTGGTTTTCAGCCAAAATTTCTAGCAGTTGATCTGAGGTCATATGTAAGAGTTCAACCTTGATTAATTCAATGACAGAGATAATTATATTATTAAAATTATTTAATTCCTTTTAAAGGTTTCATTTCTAATTAAGCTTGGCCATAATATAATTTCTCAAGTGTGATGTTCTGAAAGTTAGTATACATGCTTCTGTAACCCACTGAAGCTATTCTCACCCTTTGAAATTCCTAGGTGAATGAGATATACCCCAAGCCCATCACTGGTACTTTAAGTGTTGTGCATGATTTTCAAGCACAATTATGATCAATGGGAATATAGCTTTTCAAGAATTACCAGCTATTGTTAAAAATCCTGCAAATTCTATTCCTTGGTTCATGCCAGATCTAGATCTCTTTCTACATTCTCTTTTCTATGTTTCTACTCCTTACAACCTTCTTCATATACTGGTTGAAATGCCTCTCTTTTAATTCTATTTCCTGATTTTTCCAAATATCATTCTCATTTGAGAGATATTTATCTTTTAAGATATTTATCTTAAAAATCTAAAATCAATAAAATTTCATTCTGAATATGACAAAGTATTCTGCAGATATTAGGATATCCACATCTACTAAGTATGTTACATGAAAGAGGAATAGATAGTCACTCTCCAAGGTACAGTGTCTGGATGTCATTGAAGGCCATGGGTTCCAAGACTGGATGTAAGATCCAAGGAGGTCATATTTATAGACATTAAAATTTGTCTATAGGCACATCCATATGAAATGGCAAGAAGTTACAATGAAAAAATTAGTTAAATGTGAAAAAAGAAAGAATTCCATTAAATATCTAGATTTATCAAATTCTTAAAATTTGGACAGCATTCTTCAGGTAATCTTTTACATTTCTGATTCCTAGCCTTTTCTTCCATTAATGAATTGTTTTGGAAAATTTGAGTAAGTGTGCTCAGCAACTTTCAGAAAAGCAGTGAGCCAAAACAAAAAGGCAATAAGAGGTTTACTTTGATGATTCAAAAGCACATTTTAAAATGCATTTTGAATAGAGATTATTTCTCAGTGAAAAATACATATATTTTCAAAGAGCAGAGAATTTTCTTTTAAGGAAAAGTTAAAGAGAGAAAAAAAAAGTCCTCACATTTGAATATATAATCCAGAATAATAAAGTTTCTCCTATTTCAAACTGGCTTTAAAGATGTCAGATTTTTTTCATGTGTAAATATTGGTATATTTGCTAGCAGCAAAATATTATGTTCTATTACCTAAAATATAGGTAATAATGTAGATTAACATCATATGGGTTATCTAGTAGGAATGTTTAGCATACCTTATAGCAAACAAATATTCTAGATTTAAAACTGAACAACTTTCACTAAGAAAAAAATTTTGAATTATTTTTTAAAGTGTCTGAAATTTTTAATTTAAAGCAATATGTAACACAAATATATAAAGATATAAAACTGCTAATTTTGGCTTCAATTCTCATTCATTGTAAAATACTACATGACATGAATTGAATGCATTGCTCTGTGGATTTGAGTCCAAAGTTCATGATATCATCCATGATCAGGAAAACAAAAGAGATAATTCACGTTTTATAGTTTGCTTGTTTGTTTGCTTTACTTTTACTGCAAGAAAGTACTTTTTAACAGATAGGCATGCATTACAGCTTAAAAGAAATGAGGAAATTATGTTAAAAGATACTACTAGGTTTTTATCACTTCTGATGGTATGTTATAAAGTATATAACAAACAGATCTAAGCTACTAAAAAAAATCACAGAAAATCTAAGGATGCCATGATACCAGGATTTCTTTAAAGAATTCCTTTATAAAATAATTGTGATATTAAAATAATTACAGAATAGTATGCAGAATCATAGAAAGATATTCATGTTTCCACAAGTATTAAAAAGTTATAAGGGATTTCCTCATATTTACTTTTTTTCTTCCTAACAAATACATAGATAAAGTCAAAATTTTCTGTTATCACTACTTCCTTTTTCCTGAAAAGCAATTACTATCAAGTTTGATAGGCCAGAGTCTGACTTTCTAGGTTTCATGACTCCAAATTTGGTCTTAAATTAAAGCCTGGAGGCTCCAGATTAATATAAATTGTGTAATTTTAGAACTCATGCAAGCAGTGTAGGATAGACTCCAGTCATTCGTGGGTGACTCTTCCTATTCATCACCTGAAGCTCATTCAGCCCCACCTCACCTTTTGCAGCCTTCCACCTGTGGTCTCCTTCAGGTCCTCCACCTTGGCGGGTACACATTCAGCTCCTCCTTGTGAGGAGGCACTGCCATGAAGTGCATTTTATTCTAATTTGGTCTTGGTTTGTTGTTGGACTTTTAGCTTTCTTTAACCTCACTCTGCTAATTTCCGTCTCTTCTAGCTCTTGGGAATTTTTATCCTTGTTTTTTCTAAACAGAATGATTTGTTTTTGTCATTCATAAAATTTACTCCCTATGTTGTTTCTATTTATGTAGTACACAGATACTTTTAATATATCTTTCCCTTATTTTTACCCTGAAGCCCTATTATCTAAACAAAAAAGTACTTAAAAATAGTTAAATTTTAAGAGAAATGAAACACTTAAATATTTTTTAAAAAGAAAGATATATTATTTAGTCTACTATGAATACTATTCATTTATCACACAAACACTCATGGAGCACCTATGATGTATGGAGGACTTAACTACACACAAGAAACATACAGAAATGAATAAAACAAGAAAGAAAATAAAACATTGTATTATTTCAATGTGGAATTGCAGACAAAAGATAGATGCATAGAAAGGTAGGTGGGAAGCTAGACTACACACCCAGACAGTCAAAAACCATACACACACACTATTCAGAAGACAATTGGACAGCTGATCAGTGCTGGAGCTAGAGAGATCTTTGCCATTCACCATAGGTAGTCACAGAAGTTCTCACTCTGCAAATAGGGAAGAAGTGAGTATAGCAGGTGTCTTGGTTACTTTTCTCTCATTGCTGAGACAAAATGCCTGACTCAAAATGAAGGAGGAAAGGTTTATTTAGCTCACAGTTCATGGAAGTTTCAGTCCATACTCAGCTGGCTCCTAGGCAGAGTGGCACATGGCAGCAGAAGCCACATGAACAAATTCTAGAACAAATTCCCACAACTGCATGAGGCTTTGGGGGACATACAGACACAAACCATAACAGCAGGTCTCTGAGAGAAAATCATTTCAGGCAGAGAAACAGAAGGCACAAAAGCCCAGAGATAGGAAGTTTACAAGGCAAATGTATTCACACACACACACACACACACACACACACACACACACACACCACAGCCAGATCAGTCAGAGGCCAATCTTGGTGAAGTAGAAAACTTGAGTAGAATAGTAAGTAAATAATAGATAAAATCAGAGACTTTATTGAGCATTTTATATCATCATAAAGGACTCAGTATTACATACAGTGAGAATGAAAAATGAATAGAAAATTTGGAACAGAGGAAAAACACTTGCTTGGGCTTTTTAAGCTTCATTTTACTCTGATCAATCTGGCTGTTCATTTGAGACTAGAACATACAAAGACAAGTACAGAAGTACAGATTAAGACTGGTAATGATAGAAGTGGCAGTGGGGGAATACAAATTCCAAAGATTTTCTGATATATTGAATGTTGGGTAGAGAAAAAGAGACATTTAAAGAAACGTTTTTGACCTTAACAATTGGAAAAAGAAACTACCCAGAGTTATCCTGCAGTGAATTATGAAAGACCACAAGATGAAGTTTGGTGATAGAAATTAGGACCTCAATTTGGAAGATCTTGGTTTTGAAATGAGTATTAGATAACCAAGTAGGGACTTTAGGAAGATAGTTGGATATAGGTTGAGAGTTCCAACTCTGGAGATACAAAATATACACAATTGTATATGGATGGCGTTTCAGATTGGGAGGCTGGATGAGTTCACCATGCTTAATGTAGATAGTAAAGTTTAAAACACTTTCAAAGACTGATGATCCGTGAGACATGGCAGCATTTCAGAGATTACGGGCATGAGAGAAAACAAGCAAAGGCACTTGAGTGCGAAGAAATGAAAGAGAAACCCAAAAGGAATTGGCATCCTAGAACTTAAGTGAAAAACAATATTTTTAAAAGCAGCAAGTGATGAACCTTGTAAAATGTTGTGGACAAGTTAAGTCAGATGATTAACTAAGTGATTAGACTTAGCAACGTGATAATCACTGTTACCTTGTTGGAAGCAAATTCAGTAAAGGAATAGAGTCAACAGCCAGTTTTGAGAGGATTCTGCAGATACTGAGAGGAGTAGAATGGGTGAAAGGAAGAAAATAGAATAGAAAATTGCTTGTAAGATATTTTTCTGCAAAGAGAAATAGGTGGAAGCTGTAAGTGGAGAAGGGAAATAAGGTCAAGGGAGATTTTTTTTTAAAATGAGTAAATATGAAAGCTCTTCCCTGGTTGAATTTGCCATGTAAGAGATAGAGGCCACTGGCTGAAAGGATGAGGATGAGGCAGATCTTGTGAGTTTAAGGAAAAAGAAAAGGAATGTTGACTAGAAATAAGAGATGAAGATAAAGTGAGACTACTGTTGAGGATGTGGTTCAATGGTATAGCACTCACCTACCAAGTGCAAGGCTCATAAATACATTAATTAATTAATTAATTAATTATTGAAAGACTAGTCAGAATGATAGTAGTTAATCTCTAATTATTCATCTTAGAGAATGTAAAACCAGAATACATAGTTTTTCCAACACAAGATTTTACCAAGTGGCTAATACAATGTGAGAATAGAGAAAGAATCTTGAGATTTTGTGTAAGGAATGAATGCAATTATGAATCATGAAAAGGGTTATATATGAAATAGGAAATGGTAGAGTAAGCTGAAATATTGGGCAAGGCTCTTAATAATTCAAGGATGATTTGATGAATGGATGGCTATCTAGTGTAAGGGCTAGGTATAACTCTGGGAGTGGGAATTGAGGACGAATACAGAGAAAGATCTTTAAAAGAGAAGAGTTGAAGGAAAATACAACGCCAAAGTAGGGGAAGACCTTTTAGGTAGAGGACAAGAGCAAGCCAGAGGCTACTTTATGAAGGAAGAGTGAGTGAAATGGGGGTCTATGAATGACTGTTAGGTTAAGGAAATGGGTGACATAGCTGGTGACATAAGATTCAAAGTTAGTGGAAAGAAGAAGCTGAAACAATGGTCTGGAATGATGCTTCCATAGAACTGTCTGCAGTGATGGAAATGTGCCGTAACTACACTCTTCAGTATAGTAACCTCTAACCACATAGTGCTACTGAATGTGTGAACTGTGAGTAGAGGGACTGAGAAATTGAAATTTTTTATATTATTTAACTGAAGTGAATCTAAGTTCACATATAAACAGCTGCATGTGGCTAGTAGCTATCATATTAGGTGATGCATTGGAGTTACTAGGAGGGTATTGACCTTAATGTTATCTATTGTCAAGTATGAGGTATGACCAAGATACTCTGAATACTTTTTTAAATTTTAAAAATTTATTATGTTGCCTGTAAGCCTAGCCCTTGGGAGGTTGAGGCAGGAGGATCACTGTGAGTTGGATGCCAGCCTCGTCTACATTGTGAGTTCAAGCCTAACCCGAACTATATAGCAAAGACCCTATCTCAAAAAAAAAAATTTTTGTATGTTAAAAGGCACATTGCCATTTATCCCTCTTTAAAATACTTCCACTCCCCTCAAATACACCCATCCTACCATTCTTGCCACTTTCTGAAGCAGTTCTAGAAGTCCTCTTTCTGGAGTATCTTTACAAAATGTAACAAAAAATATAGAGAATGCTGCCACCAAGTACGATCCACAGAAAGATGGGCTTGCAAAAACATTTGGTGTAGCCTTATCTACTTTATTCCCCAGATCAGACACCATGGGAATTCAAACTTTTCCTCAAGGTCAAAATGACTGTGAAAGATAAATGTTTTGAATCAGTTCAGAACATTAAGACAGCCACAGAGCACAAATAATGACATGAAAGACTTCCAAAACCACTCAAGAAAGAGGCAAGAATGATGGGATAAGTGTATTTGAAAAAAGAGGAGTATTTTGGCAGGAATTAATGGCAATGTGTATTTTAATGTAATAAATTTTTAAAACTTGAGCAATATATTGTTTAACATGATGACATAGGTTATATGAACTTAACAATGAATTATGCTGTCATTTCAAAGAATCTAGATCAGATTGCTATATATTAATGGATAAGAGCATCTTAACACATTCTTATAAGAATTGAGTAATTTGTGCTCACTTTGGCAGCACATATACTAAAATTGGAACAATACAGAGAAGATTAGCATGGCCCCTGAGCAAGGATGACACGCAAATTCATGAAGCGTTCCATATTTTTATGCTCTGTGTGACAGGGAACCAGAAAAAAGTGGGGGGTAGCTCGCCATTCAGCTGCAGATTGGTTGGAAAGACATAACACAATGGAGAACTGCTCAGCTATAAGGAAGGAAAACCTTGAAGCTCTTGTATGTAAATGGATACAATTTTAGATCATGCTCAGGGGTAAAAATGTTCAGAACCACCTAGGAAAATAGCAGGTTGCCTCCCTAATCTAAAAATTAAAGAATTTAGTGGGATACGAAATGTACAATGTACCCTGGGAAAGTGAAAGGGGAAGAATTGTCTAAATAGGGTAGGCAGAGGACATTGTTAATCTTGTACCATGATTTGAAACCCATATTGTTTTCATCGCTCTGCTTAGTTTGTTTATATTCTGTTCCAGTTTGTCTACTTGTACTAGATTTGATGGCATGGACAGCTATTCCAAAGATAGCAGGATATATTATGGTAACCATTTTTTATTTCCTATTAACTTAATTTGAAGCCTTGTATTGTTTTCACTGTCTTGTATTGACTGATTTTATTCAAAACTGTTATGTTTGACAATATCAAGTCTGAGAATATAGGCAACTAATCTGAAGACAATAAGATTGCCTATGAGACCATTCTGGTTTGACTATTACCTTCTTTTGAAATCCTATAATGTCTCCAATGCTTTGTTTTTATTGATTTTGTTCTGTACTGCTATGTTTACTTTTATTATGCCTGATGATATGGGCAAATTCTATTGAAGATAACAAGAGACATTTTGGTAACCATTGTTGATCACCTTGTATTTTGGTTTTAAGTCATGTACTATATCCATCCTTTTCTATTGACTGACCCCATTTTGTTTTCTCTTATTTGGTTTTATTCTCTCCAAAATTGAGTAATTTTAATCTATACTTAAGTGTTACAGGAGAAATTTGGCAATGGAAGAATAATAATCTCATCATTTCTCAAATTTAGTAGCAATCTGAAACCATTTGGGAATTTTTTTTAAAAAAAGCAATTTAAACTAGGGCTTTCTTAATTTGTAGTGTGGCCCAAGGCAGATAATATAAAATCTGAGAACCTTTGGTCTAGGATTAAGAAAATATAGCTATAGCTTCAGAGTCACACATTCCTCCAACTCCTGAGCCTCTTCCTGATTTTGTAAATTTGTTGAGAGTTTTATGATGTTAACTTGTTTTCTTCAAGTAGATAGTAGTCCTTCTAGAGGTAAGTTCACTGTAAATGACTAAGTTACTTGCTAGTCAAATTAGTCCTTGATGATTCTAAATGGTAGGATCCCATTGTCCCCTCCCAAGCTCAGCCCAGGTGATCAGCCTAAGGTAGACATACTACCCCCAAGATTCTGGACCTACCCAGCTCACAGGCAAACCCTACAAGTAAAGAAGACTACAGGAACATTCAGAACACATCCAAACATTCAATTTGGATGTGTCAATTTGTTTTCCAAATTACTGCACTGCTTGTTTCTTAATTGGTTTATACATCTGCTTAATCATACCCTGGACCAGCTGTTCTCAATCCAGGCTGTACGTTAGAATCACCTGGGGAATTTTTTGGACTCCTAATGTCTATGTCAACTGCACGAGATCTCCAGGAATGAGACCTAGTCCCAGTGACTTTACAAGGCCCTCTCCCAAGAAATATCATGACACACTGCTTGAGGCTAAAGTGATCTCACATATTTACTTAAGATATTTATGGGTCTGTGGTTTTTCAGTTGGTATTGTGGCACTGCAGAGATATAAACATAAACATCTTTTTAATTACTCTGATCTAAGATGATTTGTTTGGCAGAAAATTCATTTTAATAGACTTACAGAACATTTACACATTTACTTAGGGATGGAGTCTCTTCCAAGCATTGTATAGAGACCGAATAATTTACTTCAACCACATCTCACAGATGAGGGCATTATCCAAGTTCACACCCTTGTTATGAGGGTCAAGATTGAAAGAAAGTATCCTAACTTTTGAGTCAGGAAACTTAACCACAAGTGACTACTATGTACTGTTGTATGAACCACCAGAAACTGTGTAAGAAATGCCAGATACATAGAGGTAGGTAATATTCTTTTATTTCCATTTTACAGATAAGGAATTGAGGTAAAGAGAGAAACTTCCATAGCATTACACAGCTAATAAGTCAGAGATGGAATTCGAATTAAATAGCTAGCAATACATTTTAAAAACCCAGATTCTAAAGTTCGTGCTCTGTCAATAATGCATTTTTCACAAATATTCAACTGATGAACGTTTTCAGAAGTTTCCATTATCGTAGATTGGAATTTGATATTGCAAGTTACATATGTGCTTCTCAGCTTACATGTAATGTTTCACTCAGAATTTTTTTCAATTTGTGAGGGTTTTGTGTTTTTTTGCTGCACTATTACTTGCCATGGAGAAAACATTTATAAGAAAGAGGCTACAACTGTTGTCTTGAAATTTTCCTTGATTAGTAAATAAGTTAGGTATCATCAGTCCATCAAGATTGCATGAAGAAGGATAGATCCTTGTCAAATATTTTCATGCCTGAAAATTCTTTTAGTTCCTTTATTAGTTTGTTATGCTCCTAATTTGGTATTAAAAATCAAAATTTATTCCAGCTATTGGACATGGTCTCATTTCAAATTTTTAAAAACAAATTCATGACAGTATTATAATAATAATTATGTAAATAGGACAAATACATCTTGGTCCTTTGGCAAGCAGTCTGGATGATTGAAACAGTTTCACACTGTGGATTTCAATCAATGTAACTGTTACTGAACAAGTCTTTGTAAAATGAACAAATTCAAGATTGTAAGAGGTGATTTTCATGGTTCCTCGTTCCTTACATTGTAATATGCAGACAATTAACCCAAGGCTCTTGTCATAATGTAAAAATATGATTTTGAAGGCCTGAAGTAACATGCAAGAATCTATTTTAATAAAATTATAAAGTGATTCCATGTCACTGGTCTATGTGCCACATTTTGAGTAGCAAAACATGGTATTGGTAAACTGGTCCACTAAAGGGGGAAACAAAGCCCTGATTTACAGTGTTGCAATTTCCACGACAGAAATATGCCCACAAGGCCAAGTTCAAGCTACCAGCCTGACATCCTTGTACACTGAGTTGAGAAGGAACATTCAGCATATGGAATGTAATAGACTTTCCCCAGGGGAGATGTACAAGCTCTAGCACACTCCTAGAGCTATACAATTGTAAGCACATACTGATGAAGATTCAATGCAATGCATGATGCTGTTCCGCTCTGTAAAGAATTTCAATAAATTTATGGAAACAATGAATGATATTGGAAAAATGACTAGAGATTAATGTTAAGCACTGAGAATAGATACAACATAATATATTTCCAAAGTTATAGTCTAATGAGAAGGCAGATTTAAGGAGGTAACAACACACATGCCCCATAATGGAGACTATGGGGAAGATTTGAACAAGATTTTGGCAGTGAAGGACAAATGGGAAAGAAAAACAACCACAGTATGGAAGAGGGGTCAGAACAAGCAAAATGTCTGATGCTAAACAGGAGTGAGGGAAACTGGAATTACTAAAGGATTGGGAGTAGGTTAGTTAGTCCAGGGCAGAAAGAAGGCAACCTGCTTTCTTGTATGTTTTATTATACAGTATGAGTGGGGAGTAAAATATTCAGATTTAACATTCAATTAACAGAGTTATTATATGTACCAGTGAGAGATACCAACATTTAAAATAATTTCATATATTAGAGTATACAGAAGTTAATTTCTTCTTTGCTGGGAAAAAGACTTCAAGAGCAGCCACTTTTTCCATTTTTTTTTTTTTGGTAGTGCCCCTTTATTGCCAACAGCTGACATTACCCATTACTCAGGGCTGAAGGGAAATGAATTAAATCTACCATGATCTCTTACAGGTATTGCCAAGCTGAGCAGGAGACTGAAGTTTTTGGACACTGATCCTGGGAAAGGGTATGGGGAAACACTCAAATTGCTTTAAAGTTCAGAGGGATCTATGGACACTGGAGGATGTGACCTCATTATGTAGTGTAAGCACACAGTGGGATACAGTTATGTAACCATGGCGTAACAGTGGACAAATACACATGTGCTGGTTACAGCACTATACAAGAATGTAAATATGTGGTAACAGCCTGTGTAAGAATTATACAATAAAGGTGCAGACTGCTCTTGTCCCTCAGACTCTTGTGGTCTGGCGCTCTGGCTCTCTGCTTTGCTTCATGCTGCCTGCTGTCGTTGCTGATGTCTTACACATGTGTGTTCTTTAACTTTGGGACCTTGCCCATAAAAATTTCTCTTGGGTCACTGGAGCAGGCTGACAGTGGGATATAAGGTTGTTGGGAAAATGTCCATGGAGAGTGTCTCTTTCCTACCCACAATACCACACAAGCTCCTATTCCTTCTTTGTGCTCCAAGGGGAAAAGTAGAGGCCAGGGTCTCTTAACTCCACGTGGAGTTAAGTAAACAGAAAGAGGTAGGGAGAGTTCTCAACATGACCCAGAGGAAACCAAGGCTCAAACCTCAGAACAGAGCAGGACCCCAGAATTGCATCACAGGGTGACATAGAGAAGATAGCTAGCTGTTGGTGATCTTTTCTAGAAGCTATTCATCACTGGCTCTGCAAATGGCCTTGATGAGGTGTTTCATGAGGAAAGCCCTCATTCTCCATTGGAGAGCACCAGCTGACCACTGATCTGGAACTCAGTTGTTCATTTTCCCCTCAACCTCCTTCCAGCCTTTCTTCCTAATCCCTTCCCTCTCCCCCCACACCACTGACTATAATCTCTCTGTGCCTTCACTGTGCATACCGTTCAGGGTCCCTGAATAGGGACAACACCTTTTGTCCCTATTCAGGTGTAGTTCAATGATGCAACCTGTGAATTTCCATTTATAGCATGCTATAAGACTGTCCTCAAGCTTTTCTCCAGCATTACAATATGACAGCTTCCTTGGAAAGCCTAACCCATGGAGAGAATTTCCAACTAGAAGAAAAGCTTTTCCCAACTGGAAGTTGACTCCTTAAAAAATCACACTCATTCCCTTACCTATTCAATGGGCCTAATAATAATACCAAATGCATGTGATATTGGTGATTATTCTATGGAACATGATTAAGAAATACTACTGCTTATGAAATATAGGTTTCTACATTATGGGTACATCTTTAAGACAGCCTGTGACCATGACCTATGCTGTGTTTGAATACCTTGCTCTTTTGAGGGAAGACATTCTCTTGACCTTGGGACCCTTCTTTGTAGCAGCTCAACTACACGAAAGTGATTTCTGATGTTTCTTAGTGCTAAAAAGTTTACAGTGAAAGAACAAAAAAAAATCCTCTTTTTTCCTGTCTCTTGGAATAAAAGTACTATTTAATTTTCTTAATTTGTACTATGTTAAGAAAAGGGAACTTAAGGTCAGTCTCTCAGGTTGAGTAACTAACTGTAAGTTCCAAAATTTTGTCTTTGCCTCAGATTCCAAATGGGCTTGTGGAGAAAAGTGATACAACCATGAGATCATCGTGTTCTTTTAGATGATTTCCTGTTTCCTGTGTATTTAAATACACAGGGAATAATCCCACTATCAAAAATGAGACCCTGTATGTGTGTATGGGCAGAGGTTCAATGAAAAAAGGAAGAAAAATATGCAGGCTGACTACCAGATGCAGAATGCATAAATCCTGTTAGAGCAAGTGGGGAATAGGTTTATGCAAGAAACCTAAGGGAACTGGGAAGTCAGATAGGTATGTGTCAAACAGACTTATTTAAATCATCCACTTCCTCAGCAAAATAAAAGCTTGAGAGAACTGTTTCCTCTTGTGGTTTGAAATTACAGTTGTAGGTTTGGAAGTCCTGCTTGATTGAGGGCTTTCAAGCAAAGAAATTATGTGACCCTATTCAGGGACCCAGCAACATTGGGATCGCCCAGTGCCTCATACTGAGGCCTCCTATATTGCCTGATTTGTACTTTCTGTCCCTTTGTCATCTCAGCAGCAAATTGCAGTGCAATTGACCACTACTTTATGACCCTCTAACTTGTTGCTGTAAAAGGCTTTTATATCCAAAAAAAAAAGGTATCCACTGGTTTCCTTGCTAGCCCAGGCTGTAGATCCAGAGCACAGGCCTCAGTTCTGCAAATTTAGTTACTCAGGTAATCATTCTCCCTCAGCCTTGTCCTATCCACAGGTCCAGAACCGTGATGGCCTTAGACAATTAGTTTGTGATATGAAAACTAATAACCTAAGCCTGGCGTTGTGGCTCATGCTTGTAATTCCAGCACTCTGAATGGAAGATCACACAAGTTCAAGCTCGGGTTGGATAACTTGGCAAATAAATACATGATATAAATAGATAGATAGATAGATAGATAGAGATACATATAGTTATAGTTCAATTTAAGGGCTCTGAATTTAATTCCCAGTACAGCCAAAAAACAAACCTAATAAACTGTGTGTGCTTAGCTACAACATCCATATGAATTTATAGTGACCCAGAAAACTGGATTCGAATACTTTTTAGATGTGGCCATAGATTGTATAGTCAAATGGACAGAGATCTAAGTCATTCCAATTCTTTTTTTAGAATTTTATTTAAAGAGGAAAAAAAAAAACAAAACAGAAAAAAAGGGTAGCAACAATACAGAATTCCAAAGGGGAAAAAAAAGAACAAAAAAAACTAAGAAATCACTACTTGATAAATTACATACTGTCATCTTGGAAATAGTTGTTGAAGTTACAAAATTAAAGCATACAAAGTAGACATTCAAACAGTAATACTGTTAACAGTTCTGCTCAACTATCTAACAGAAACAGTAATATGGTCATCTATCTTACACACTTAAACATACATGCAGTTATACCCTTTAGAGCACTTTCTTTTCCTCTCTTTTTTGCAGTAGCAACATTTTGGGTTTTATTATTCCTACATTTCTTATTACTTTTTACACTAGAGACACAATGTGATATTTATAGATATGATTCTTATTTATTTCACTAATGAGGACAGTCTCAAGTTGTCTCCATTTACCTATGAAGGCCTCAAGATCATCCTTCTTCATAGCTGAGTAGTATTCCATTGTGTAAAAATACTACGTCTTTTTTATCCACTCTGCAGTTGATGGGCATCTTAGTTGTTTCCAAGATTTAGCTATTACAAATTGTGCTTCTATAAACATGGGTGCACATATATCACTGTGATATGACCTTTTCAGTTTTTCTGGGAAAATACCCAGGAGGAAAATATCTGGGTTGAATGGAACTTCCAATCCTACTCTTCTGAGAATTCTCCATACTGATTTCTATAGTGGTTGCACCAGTCTACACTCCCACCAACAGTGGAGGAGTGTTCCTCCCCGCCCCCGCAGCCACATCAACATTTGTTATCAGTTGATTTCTTGATGACAGCTATTCTTTGCGGTGATGAAATCCCAATATTGTTTGAATTTGCATTTCTTGAATGACCAGTGATGGTGAACATTTCTTCATGTATTTATTTGCCATTTGTGTATCTTCATCTGAGAACTGTGTGTTCATCTCAGATGCCCATTTTTGGAGAGGGTCTTTAGATTTGGGGGGCTTGATGTTTTTCAATTCTTTATATGTTCTTGATATAAGTCCTTTGTCTGAGGGATTGCTGACTAAAATTCT
The DNA here is from genome assembly GCA_004027295.1 of Dolichotis patagonum. Classification (NCBI taxonomy): domain Eukaryota; kingdom Metazoa; phylum Chordata; class Mammalia; order Rodentia; family Caviidae; genus Dolichotis; species Dolichotis patagonum. The sequence continues at coordinate 146,025 of PVJX010000563.1, read as the reverse complement.
TTCCCATTCTGGGAGTTTTCTTTTCATTCTGTTGGTGATTTCTTTTGAAGTGCAGAAACTTTCAATAATATGAGATCCCAGTTGTTCATTCTCTGAAGTGTTTCCCATGCAGCTTGCATTTTGTTCATGAATTCCCTGCCTACCCTTATGTCTTCAAGACTTCTACCTACCTTGTCTTCCAGTAAATTTAGTGTTTCTGTTTTAATGTTTAGATTTTAGTTTTGTGCATGGTGATAGGCATGGAATCTAGTTTCAGTCTTCTGCATGTGGAGAGCCAATTTTTCCAACACCATTTATTAAAGGGGCTATCCTTCTTCCAGTGAACATTTTTAGCCCTTTTGTCAAACATCAGGTGGCTGAGTCTCTTTGTACATGTACTTGCAACTTCTAATCTGTTCCATTGATCCTCAGGTCTATTTCTTTGCCAGTACCATGCTGATTTATCACTGTGGCTTTGTAGCACAGTTTCAAGTCAGGAATTGAGATGCCTCCTGCCTTGCCTTTATTGCCCAGGATTACCTTTGCTTCTAGATTTCTTCTGTTTCCAAATGAATTTTAGGAGTATTTTCTCTAGATCTGTGAGTTATGTCAATGGTATTTTGATTGGGATTGCATTAAATCTGTATGACAGTTTTGGGAGTATGGCCATTTTCACAATGTTGGTTCTTCCTAGCCAAGAGCAAGGAATATCCTTCCATTTTCTAATATCCTCTTCAATTTCCTTTTTTAGTGTAGTATAACTTTCAGTATATAGGTCTTTTACATTCTTAGGTTGATTCCTAAGTATTTCTTTTTTTTAGATGTTATTGTGAAGGGTGATATTTCCATAATTTCTCTCTTGGTGAGTTTTTTGTTTGTGTACAGGAATGCTATTGATTTTTGAGTGTTGACTTTGTATCCAGCTACACTGCTGAATTTGTTTATTACCTCTAGTAGTTTTTTAATGGAGTTTTTTAGATCTTCTATATAGAGTATCAAGTCATTCCAATTCTAAACTGTTCTCATAAAATATTTCTATTTACAAATATTCTGCTAACTATATTTTTTATGACTGTATTCAACAGAATTATTATATAAGCACATATGGAAAAATGATAGACTTTATAGTTAAATGAATTCAGTTGCAAATTAGTTCAAATCCACTACTTACTAATGCATGAACTCTAGCATGTTACTGTATCTCTCTGACTTTTTAGTTTCCTTACTTTCTTACTAAGAATGTGTATGTAAAAGAATCTAGCACAGTGTCTAACACTTTGGGAAATCCTGACAAATTTTTGCCCCTTACCATACATCCACCTCTTCATCACTGCCTCTCCCCAACCCTATCCATACTTTCGTTCAAAGCCTGCTAACACAATTTATGTTAATAACTGCCATGTTTAACAGAATCACTATGTCAGTTAATAGAGTGACAAACAAGACTGTGATATGAGTTTTGACCTTTAAATAAGCCACATCATCTAAAAAAAGAAGACAAGTATATCCTTAAAGGTATCCACCAGGCACACTCATGAAGGAGGAAGTGTTCAATTATTTCTGGTTAGCGCATGAAGTTTCAGAAAGTTCTGGCCAAGAAAGTGAAGAAGACACAAAAATACATTAATAGTGGAAAGATGTGAATTATTAATGAATTAAAAGAATTTATGTGGTTGGAATGTACATAAACCTAAAATGATGTACAGATTCATTGCAATTCCCATCAAAGCACCACTGACGTAAACCCTGCAAAATTCATATAGAAGCATAAAAGACCCAGAGTAGTCAAAGCACTCCTAATAAAAAAGAACAAATTGGAGCATAATACCTAATTTCAAAACATACTACAAAGCTATGGTAGTCAAAACAGTATAGTAGTAGCATAAAAATACACAAATGGAATAAAATGGGAAATCCAAAAATTAATTTATGAGTTATCAGTTAACTAATTTTTCACAATGGTGACAATATCATACATTAGAGAAAAGACAATGTCTTCAGTATGTGGTGCTGGAAAAACTAGATATATATGGAATAATGAAGCTAGACATCTTTCTTTCATTTTGTAAAAAAATAAACTCAAAATGTATCAGGGACCTAAATGTAAGACCCAAAACTATGAAACTATTATAATAAAACATATCAAAACATGTGAAGACATTAGACTATTCAAAGATATTTTGAGTAAAACCCTAAAAGTGTAGAAACCAAAGCAAAACTCAACAAATAGGCCAATATTAAACTAAGAAGCTTCTGCATAGTAAAGGAAACAAACAATATAGTTAAGAAACAACATACGGATTAGGAGAAAATACTTCCAGACTAACTTACAAGGGATTAGTATCCAGAATATATATAGAATTCAACAGTAAAGACAAAATCCAATTTTTTAAAATGAGCAAAGGACCTGAATAAACATTTCTCAAAAGAAGATAAACAAGTGACCAATAAGCCTATGAAAAAATGCTCAACATCACTAATCAGCAGGGAAATGCAAATCAATACTGTCATGGTTTATGTCGGTGGCCCCCAGGCCTCATGTATTTGCATTGTACATTTGTGACTGGTTCATTGTCTAGTGCTTGGATTGATGGTGTCAGTGCTACACCCTCCTAGGGGGTGGATCCAGGATGTGATGTAATGGCAGGAAGAAGGGGTGTCTCTCTCTTTTGCCAGTTTCCACCTTGCTGTTTGCAGCCGCCATGAACTGCGGCCCCGCCATGCCACCCTGCCTTGCAGCCAACTGAGTATGGACTGAACCCTCCAAAAACTGTAAGAAATAAATCTTTCCTTTCCCAAATTTGGGCATCAGGTATTTTGTTTCAGCGATGAATAAAAAGTAACTAAGACAAAAGCCATAATGAAATTTCATCTTGCTTCAATTAGAATGGTTATTGTGGAAGAAGACAAAGAAATAAATACTATCAAGGATGTGGTGAAGGGAACTCTTGTACACTGTGGGAATGTAAATTGGTTCAGCCATTACGAAAAACATGGAGTTTCCTCACAAAACAAAATTGTACTACCATATATTGTAGCAATCCCACTACTAGTTATATCTATTCCTTTTGGAAAGGAAATGAAATGACTATATCAAAGAAATACCCTCACCACTACTTACTGCATTACTATACATAATATCCAAGATATAAAATTAATGAAGATATTCATCAATGTGTGAATAGATTTGAAAAATTTAGTGCATAGACACAATGGGATTTTATTCATCTGTAAAAAGATTTTAATCCTATCATTTGTGGCAACAGGGATATAACTGAAACACATTATGCTAAATGAAATAAGGCTATTCCAGGAAGACAAATATAATATATTCTCTTATATTTTTGGAAGCAAACAATGTTGATCACATATCACACTTGCCATATAAAAGAGGTCACTAGAGGGTAAGAAGAGTAGGGGAAGTAGATAGAAAGGGTGCATAATGGTACAATTACAATTTAAAAGGGGAAGTACAGTAATGATCTATGGCATGATAGAGTGATTGTGGTCTACAAAAATTAATTATACATTTCAAAATAAATAGAGGAGAAAATTTTAAGGGTTCCCAATAGAATTGGTAATATTTGAGAAGATTGAAATGCTACTTATCTTGATTTTATCTTTACACATTATATAAATGTAATGAATTAAATAGCATATCCCATAAATTACAAATATATGTCAATTCAAAACAAAAAATTTAAAACAGTGCAGTTATGCTGAGAGATAAAGTTTTTAGAAGTTATACTATCAAATTGGAGGATGGAAGTGTGGGTGGTTAGTGGACTGGAAGAGGGGTGTAGAGAAAAAGAGAAAAATGATTGCTACATAAGGTAAATTGTTGAACATTACATATTCTGCTCCAAAATATGTACAGCGATGTTTACTGAAACAAAAATTTGCACATTTTAAAAAACTTATATAGTTAAAAAGGTATCCAGTTATGCTAACACCTTTCCTCATTAATGTTGCAGTATTGGAATCACTGAATCCTCCCGCACCCTAGCTGTTAACTAAAAAACTAACAACCTAAGCCTGGCATAGTGGCTCATGCTTGAATTCCATCACCTGAGCTGGAAGGCTGAAATTACGGAAGTTCATCATGGAAAGTATCCAGAAAGAAGCCAACTAAATGTATTCAACCCAGCTGATTCTGAGGAAAGTTATTAAGTAGTAATTTGAGGATTGAGTAAGCATTTTTCTAACATAATTTTTTCTTCCTTTGTTTATTCCTCTTTCCTGCCATAGCCTATAGTGACACTATCGCCACTCTTGGCCTCTTCCTCTTTTTTCCACTTGTTGCCATAGAGACTTACTGGGTTCATCATCCCTGGAAACAAACCAAACAGAAAAAACAGCATTTTTCTTTGGGAAATGGAGAAGTTTGAAGATACGTATACTGATTACGCACTACTCTATAACAAATTACACTAAACTTCACATGTTAAAATGACAAACGTTTATTATCTTACACAATTTCTGAGAGTTAGAGTCTCTCATGGAAATACTTCCAAGGTGGTTAGGGTTGATGTCTTTGATTTGAAGGCTCAGCTTGGGCTATGGATCCAAAAAGATATGCAGTTGTGGTTTTAATGTATATTTCTCTTATTATGAAAGAGATTGGGCCTCCTTTTATATGCATAAAATAATGTTTATTATGAATTATTTGTGCTTAAGTGTTGCCTACTTATGTATTGGATTGATTTTTTTTAGGGATTAAAGTCATTGGTTCTTGTCTAAAATGTGAATAGCACCTATATTTTTCCCAGTGTTTTTCCATTTGTACTCAGATCTATTTTTTTTGTCACATGGTAATTTAAACAGTATTTTATGTGGTCACATTTATCAGTATTTTTCTCATAGATTCTGTGTTGTGTCATTCTTAGAATGTCTTCCCACTTCAGAATTATTACAAATTCTCTTAATGGTTCTTTTTAGCATTATCATTGTTTGATTTTTTGTTTTATTTTGTTTTTACATTTCAGTTTGACTACATTTTTCCTTCTAGCTCTTTACACTCTATTAAAGTATGACTACATGTGAAACACTAACTTTCTATCCATTTCATTTCTGGTTCAGATATTTCTATTTTATTCTGTTTTCTTGTTTATGGACTAAGGTTTACCAGTACTACTGAGTGCTATCTGTAGCTTTTGGTGGGGAGGTCATTTTTCAAATTGAAAATTAAGTCATAATTTTCTTTCTTGTTATTTACCTAATTGGATTGGTGCCCTGATGGGAGAATAGAGATTAACTCCATCTACAAGATATTGTAGCTTGATTTAATCATCAAAACCAAAATCAAATTAGCCATTTCATGTCTTCCTACATAGGGGCTGGTGTTTTCATTTAGAATATTTCAATAATATAAGGGCACATATAATATTTTTGAAATAATTTGGCTTTCTATGAAACAGGATTGGAAAAGGAAACTGAAAGAGTTTTGCCCTAGGATAAGCTGCGGTGGGTGGCAGGACCAAACAGCTGAGAGGTGGGACCAAACAGTGTATTTACCTTGAGGTCACCTCCTCCTCCCCCTGTGACAGCTTCCTTTCCCAGTGGCACAAAAAGGGGTCCCAATCAGTAACTTGTGCATCATCAATGCCTGCCCTAAGAGCCAGCCCCAGTCAAAGGTTATATGTGTACCCTATGCCACAAGTTCCGGCCAGAGAAAGCCAGGCTGTCTATAGTCATGGACTTCTCTCAACGTCCTTAGAATAAAGGCTATATTTATTTTATATCTTTTCTTATTGTGCCAAAAACCTAACAGAAACTATAGCTTTGAATTGGTTATTTGGAACTCAAAATGATATTCCACAAAACAATATTTTAAATGTTTAGATTCACCAAACTTATCATATATTCCAGGTTTATGTTTTACACAATTCAGGATAGGAAGAAGGGTGCTATGTCAACTAGATAAAACATTTTATAGCACAATTTTCCTGGAAATATTCACTTGATGGGCACCTCAGGAAGCCCAAATACATCTTTTCTGACCCTAGAAACAGACATGAGAGCTTCAGGAGCAATTAGGAAGTTGTTGTCAAGGCCAGAAAGGATAGTCTGGTCAGAATGCCTCTTTACATTTGTATGAGGGAAAGGTATTTCCTAATATTTGACTGTTGTCTTGAATAGGACAACCTGATAAAATAAGGCCTCTGGTGAAGTTTTTGAGATGTATTATATTTTTTTTAAGCAAGAGATTACCTATAGGAAACTTAAAAAATCTTCACAACAAAGGCTGGTTTTAAGGCAAGAAAGGTTCTACAGAAGGCAAACCAAGAAGTGGATTCTCAAGAGATGAAGACTCTGTCTCACAAAAATAAGACTAATCTAGCTGTTAGGCCCAAAGAGTAAAGTAAGAATTGAGGCTTAGGAACAAAGGAAAATATGCTTAGTGCGACAAAAGCTTGAGGCTACCTTAGAAGAGTAAAATGAAACTGATGGTTTGGAGTCAATTACTGTCACCTGCAATATCTAAGATAAGGACCTGTCTGAGGAGCCAGGGCAAAGCATCAGTGGCAGGTGAGTATAAAATAGTTCTGATGTGGAGCAAGCAGGGAGCAGAGACCAGGGTGGGAGTGTGTGGCAGAGTTTCCTACCACTTAGAAAGTGGTTGGCCATTACTTAGGAACTATACATATTTTTGTATTTCGTGCCTAGCACAAAATATATATTTGTCCCAGGATCATTAATAAGTATATGAAAAAGGCATACACTTACTCTATTTCTCAATAACAATGAAGAATAATTGTAAGTTAGGTGTAAGAGATTGGCTGGTGTGTCAAACAAGAATCATTCATTGTTTAATGATGAGGTTATGCTCTGAGAAATGCATCATTAGCAATTCAACCAGTGTGCAAACATCGCAGTGCACTTACACAAACCTAGAAGGCTTAGGTCAGCTATTCAATGTGACCTCCTGATGCAATCCAAAGATCCAGTAAACATGAGATATAAGTAACTACTGCCAATAAAACAGCATATTGTTTGACAGTGATATTTTTAAATAAAAAGAGTACACTCTATAAAAAGTATGGATGATGGGATGGTTAATTTTAATTTTCAACTTATTGGGTTCAGACCATAAAGAGGACTGGAGTATGGGGGCAATAACTTCATCAATGGGTCAACCTTCTGATGAGTTCAGAGCTGAATGAGCTGTTTAGAGGAGGAGCCAGTTGGAGAAAGTAAATCACAGACAGTGTGCCTTTGAAGGGTATATCTTTCCCCCAGTTTTTTTGCTTTCATTCTGCTTCCCAGATGCCATAAAGAGAGCAGATTTCCTCACCAGGCCCTCTGCCAAGTCATTTCTACCTTGGAGTCAGCCAATCATTGACTGAACCTCTGAAACTGAACCAAAATAAACCTTTCCTCTTTTAAGTTATGTATCAGGTATTTGGTCACAATATCTGACCAATACATAACACAAGTATATAATTCAAAATATATTTATTGTTATTGAGAGTTATATAGTGTACATTACTGTATGAACTACACTTTCATATGCCTGGCAGTGCAGCAAGTTTGTTTATGCCAGCACTATCACAAACATGTGAGTAATGGGTTGTACTCTGTTGGAATGGCTATGACATCACTTTGCAATAGTATTTTTTTTAAGCTCCCTTATAATATTATGGGACCACTGTTGTATATATATACTTATGGTCTGTTGTTAATTGAAATGTTGTTATTAGCACATGGCTAAAGTATTGACAGTGCCAAACTATCAGAAAATTCGCCAGTCTAAATAAAGAATAAAATTCGCCCATCACAAACACAAATTATAACTGTTTAAGGTAAAAAATCAAAAGATATTTTACTCGCTGATGGATGGTGAATATTATCTATGTTCTTTGCCACTCCTTCCATCTGTTTCCAGTTGTTTCACTGCTCATTAACACTTCCCTTAGAAAGTGGGCAGGTGATGACAAGAAATAAAAATACAAGTTAAACTGCAACTAAGAACTTCACATTTTACAAAACGCAACATACGAATGATATAAATGTCTCAATTGAGAAAATAAGTTGTGATCCTAATTAGGATCTGGCATTCTGAATATGTGAAAAGTGATGAGGAATTGCAACACATTCCATACAAAAGAGAAGTTTGGGCGAGGGATTTAGCTCAGCAGAATAAGCACCTGCCTGGCAAGCACAAGGTCATAGGTTTGATCCCTGGTACAAAAAAAATTTCACAAAATATTACTGGGGAAAGAACTCCATATATAAACTATAGGAGCATTTGTTCCTGCAAGTGGGAACTTCAGAAAAATTCATTAAATAAAATAATTTAGTAAATATACATGCACTCTTAAGACCTAGCCACAGTTCCAGAAGCTAATTGCAAAGCTTGACTTAAACATGAAAAAGCTAAGATCATTTGCTGTAGTCAGAAAAGGCATCTGCAATAGGATGATTTTTTTTAGAAAGTTATTTCAATATCCTTTGCAAAAAAAGGAGATTGGGGTTGGGAGAATATAGCACTAAATAGATATGAATCATTGTAGTGATATTATTAATATCAATATGAATAATACTAAACATATAGGACATTTAGGCCATTTTCATTATCATGTTTATACTTTACCTCTGAAAATTTGTGTTGAGTAGATATTGATTTAATTTTCAGAAAGTAATTTTGAAAGAAAAAGTTATGTTCTACTGCCCTACATTAAACTGGTCAATGACATTTATTCAGGGAGTTTTACTAGTCAGATCCATCCCACAGAGGGCTGGAAATAGGAGTCAATACTGGAGCTTTCTAATGTGCATGATTTTAATGACCAGATCATGGAGCTAAGCCCTGCTGTGGTCATGTACACATACTGATTATATTCCTCTCAAATAAGGATTTTCAAATTTTTAAGACTGAAAGACCCAATTTATAGAACATTCAGTAGTTCAAAATACATTATAAGTGATTATACAAGATAACTGGACACAGCTCTAAGAAGATTACTATTACAAAACATTAATGTTTTGTGCCAGAAATTTCCTACATATTCAAATTAGAATTATATATTAAAATACAATGTTGTATTGAGGCACCAAGATGGTGGAGTGGTAAGCAACAAATAAAGCCTCTCTGAGACTTGCTTTCCAGACACTGCAATGTGAGGAAGACTAGAATAAGGAAGTGGGTCCCCTGAACCCAGGAATGATCTGAAGCCTGGATTAAAGCTCATGGAAAGAGTGAAGAGAGAAACTTCACTGAAGAAGAAGGTAGCTGGTGGTGCCTTATCCCTAAGATGGGACTCACTGTGTAAGAGGAATGATTCAAACCTACAGACACATGGTGGCTGCTGGTGACCTCAGAGGCCCCCACAGAGAGATGCAACAGTGAAGGGGAGCAGTGGACGTGAGGGACTGCACTAACTGGCGGTGAATACTGAGGACTCAGTCATCCCAGGTGAGGCAGTGATGCAGAGGGGACAGCTAGTGCAGAACTCAGAACGGCTGCCGACTCTGTCTGGCAGGTCCCAGCTGGGCTCAGGCCCAAAGAAGGTGTGCTGACAGCTGCAAGCTGAATGAGTCTGAGCTCAGTCAGAAGGTGCATGCTCACTAAGATTATCCACTATCCCACCAAAAAGTTACTGCTGGCTTGCTGGTATAAATCAACACACTGGGACACTTGTCTCCACACACTGTCTACCACTGACAGCAGAGAGAAACCTGGAAGTGGGCTTTTTTTCTCTCTCTCTCATTTGTTTTTTGTTGTTGTGGTGGTGGTGGTGATGGATTTGATTTTCTTTTGTTTTTTTCTCCTTCATTGTTTGATCGTCTTTCATATGAGTGTGAATGTGATTTCTAGCCTGTGATTGTTGTTCTGTTCTTTTTATCTCTTCCTTCTTTCTTTCCCTTCAGTCTTCTGTCAGTTTCCCAAAGTAATCATGATTCCCCTTTGTCCTCCAGCCTTAATTCTAATATCTTCCTCTTAATCAATTTCTATAATTTTTCCTGAACCCCTTAATTTTTACCCCTAAGGATAAAATTGACATATTAAAAACTTATGTACATCATATAATTTTCTGGTCTGTTTTAGATTTTGTTATATAACCACAGATCCAGTTCATATGGTTAAAGATGGCAAATTAATGGTTACCTCATTTTGGCATTTCCTAGGCTGTGACAGATGCTACTGTTATTGATGACAGTACTTTAGTCAAAAGTGACATAATTGTTTTAGCCAGATTTTCTTTCTGGTATTCCAAGACTGAGATGGGCTAAGGGTCATAGAAAATACTGTATCACAGTGCCAAAGAACCAGGGTTGGGGCCAAACAGGTAGCAACTTCTTACCCCCAACAAACTGAAGAGGTAAAATCTTGCAACAGACTCAAAACCCAAAAATAAGTTACACCTGGAAGATATGTTGAAGAAGTAGTTGTTATCTAAGGGTTCTAAATACTAGCAATAAAGCAATTCACCATAGGCAAGAATTAAAATAAAAAATGAAAAGAAAATGAGAAGAAACTTAAAAAACATGCAACCCCAAACATCCAGTTTACCAAAGGAAAACCCTGGGGAGCAATAAGGTGGGACAATAGGAAAGCCATGCACCTGGCCTCTCTGAAGTGGTAACAGCAAAATAACTGAATGAGGCTTGTTATGGATTAAAAACTGGTGGTCAACTTAACGTGAGATGGATTATATCAGCATAGTGCTGAGCATAGATGTTCCACCTGAGAAAAGTTGCCAGCATAAATAGAGGCATGAAGAAAGAGAAGAAAGGTGTTGGGGCACTGAGGCGTTGAGGCGTTGAGGCATTGAGGCATTGAGGCATTAAGGCATTGTGGGTTCTCCTACGTGTTGCTGTTTGAGCTGTTAGGTTCTCCTGGAGAAGTTCTGGTCCTCACATTGAGCATTGCTTGCTGGCTCCACAGGGGAAGACGTGTGCCACTTGGTCTCCAGGATGAATTCGTCACGCTGGTTTCCTGGCATGTACTTTACTGTGCTTACCATCGGAGGAGCTTGGGGCCTCCATGTCGCTAAGAATGGCTGTGGTGCATTTCAGGACAGCTCTGGTCTTTGTTTTGAGTGTGATTTCTCAGTTCCAGTGGCTCCAGGGTAGAGCCTTCAGCCTATCAGCACAGCTCCTTCACCCTGGTGATATAGACTTCCTGGCTTCCACCACTGACCTTTGGGCCTTCCCAGCACAGATCCATAAAAGAGATTGGTGTGAGTCCTTGTGGGCTCTAGACGTCCAGCTGGACTTGTGGGAGGCATTGTCATGAGCTCTAGGTCTTCATCTGGACTGAAGTGGAAGACAGTTGTGGGATTCAGGCCCTTGGCTAAATATTTTATGTCTTTAGTATTGTGGATAGATTTTCTGCATTTTCTTCTGTTAACTCTGGGTGACCATCATAAAAATAATATTATAAACTCCATGTCCTGATTCTAATTGTTCTCCATATAACCCCTGACTACAACAAGGCTCTAGAAAAAAAAAATCAAATAAAATATAAATTGTCAAATAAATGCAGAGAGGGTGTTCACAATAAAAACCATGCTTATCAAGTCTAGAGCAGATAAAGAAGAAAAACAGAGGAGATTAAGAAAATTATGGAAGCCACAAATGCTCAGGATAGGAAAAAAATGGAATTCACAAGCAAATTCAAGCAGATGTCCAGGAAAATAAAAATTGCATTGAAAGTATCCACAGCAGATTAAACCAATGTAAGGGCAGGATCTCATATACAGAAGTCAGGCTTGTGGTTAGGAATCATGAAAAGAAAGATTTCTTAAAAATAGCAAGGGACCATAAGAAATCAATCCAGCAGCTGTTAGATGAGGCAAAAAAAAAAAAAAAAAGAGAATAACTTAAGTTTAATTGGAATCAATGAAAAAACATGAACTAGAACAAATGATATTCTCAGACATCATGGCAGAAAACTTCCCTAGTAGGGAAAAAGAATTTGATATTCAGATAAAAGTGAGGCATAGAGAACTCCAATTTGTCATGACCAAACCAAACAAAACAAACAACCCCCCAAAACAAAACAAAACAAAACAAAACAAAAAACTATAGCCAGGCATATCATAATCAAGATTTCAGAAATTCAACACAAAAAATGAATCTTTAAAGCTGTTAGGAAAAAGAAATAAATCATCTATAAAAGAAAGTACATCAGAATCACAGCTGATTTATCAGCACAAATCTTCAAGTCAAGGACAACTTGGAGTGAAGTATCTCAAGTTCTAAAGGAAAACAACCTTCAACCCAGAGAGATGTACCCTGTAAAACTATCTTTCAAAACTTATGGAGAAATAAAATACTTCTATGACAAAGAATATCTCAGGAAATTTATGATCAGCAAACCAGCACTTGAAAATGTTTTGAAGGACATTCTAGACAGAGATAACAAGGCCTACAACTTCATGAACTTCAACAGAAGGAATTTACCAGGCAAAGCAAACATTTAAACAGAATTAGAAAAGGTGGTGGGGATAAAAACAGGATAACAAGGATAAGTCAATATATAGCATATAACCATAAATGTTAATGGTCTCAGTTCACCAATCAAAAAGACACAGAGTGGCAGAGTGGATCAAGAAGCAAGAGTTAACAATATGCTACAAACAAGAAACAGATTTAATAAAAAAAAGAAATTCATAGACTGAAAGTCAAAGGATGAAAAACAATACTCATTGGGATAAGAACCCAGAAAATAGAAAGGGTAGCTATTCTATTTGCATGAATTTCAAGCCAACACTGATTAAGAGAGATAAAGAAGGCGACTATATCCTCATAGGGAACAATCCAAGAGGAAGAGATAACAATCATCAATATATATGCAAAAAATATGAGTGCACTCAGTTATATAAAACAAATATTAATGGACATAAAAAAATCAAATAAGTTCTAACTCAAATGTATTGGGGATTTCTATATTCCACTGTCACGGAGGACAGATCAGTTAGACAAAATATTGACAATAAAATATTACAAATGAATCAAACTTTTGAACATATGGATTTAGTAGATGTCTACAGAGTGTTCTACTCCACAACATCAGAATACCCATTCTTCTGAGCTGCACACAGCATGTTCTTCAAATAACCACAAACTAGCTCATAGAATATGCTTAAATAAATGTAAAGGAGTTGAAATTATCCCATGCATATTATCAAACCATAGTACAATAAAGTTTGAAATAAATTGCAGAAGAAACCACAAGAACTTCATAAATAAATGGAAATTAAAAAATACCTTCTGAACAACCAATGGGTCACAGATGAAATTAAAGAAGAATTAAACAATTTCTACAATTAAATGATAATGACAGTACAACATACCAGAACTTATGTGACACAATGAAAGCACTCCTCAGAGGGAAATTTATAGCAATGAATTTCCATGTCACAAAAACAGAACAAGTACAAATAAATATCTTAATGGCAAACCTCAAACTTCTAGAAAAAGGAGAGCAGAGTAAGCTAAAGGCTTGTACAAGGAAGGAAATTACAAAAATAAGAGCAGAGATTAACACATTGGAAATTAAGAAAATAATATAAAGAATCAATGAATTGAAGAGTTGATTCTTTGAAAATAAAATTGACCAACCCTTAGCCAACCTTATCAAAAAAAGGAAAGAAAATACTCAAATCCATGCAATTAGGAATAAAAAGGATGAAATCACAAGGAACTATGCAGAAATCCAGATCGTCTACACCTATTCTGAAAACTTGTACTCTCGTAAGATGGAAAATGCAGAGAAATGGACAGATTCCTAGATACATATGAATTATCAAAGTTGAATCAACACGATACAAAAATCCTAAATAAACCAATATCAATAAATGAAATAAAAGATGTAACTAAAAGCCTATGAAAAATGAAAAGTTCAGGCCCTGATGGATTCACTGTTGAATTCTACAAGAAATTAAGACAACACGTAACACAGCTACTTCTCAAACTCTTTAATGAAACTGAAAGGGAAGCAATGCTCCCAAATTCATTCCCGGAAACAAGCATTAACCTGATACTAAAACCAGAGAATGACCCAACTAAAAAAGAAAACCTACAGGCCAATCTTCCTAATGAACATAGATGCAAAACTACTCAATAAGATACTGGCAAACAGAATGGAGCTAATCATCAACAGAACTATACACCATGACCAGGGTGATTCATCCCAGGGATGCAAGGATGGCTCAACATACGTGAAACAATAAATGTAACACACCATATTTATGAAGCCAAGGACAAAATCATATGATCATCTCAGTGGATGCAGAAAAAGATCTTGACAAAGTCCAGCCTCTATTTATGATTTTAAAAAAAACTGTACATAAAGTTGGAAGAGATGGCCTTTATTTGACTCTTAAAAAAAATCTATGACAAAACAACAACCAACATCATATTAAATGGACAAAAACTGAAAGCTTTTGCTCTAAAATCAGGAACAAGACAAAGATGTTCACTGTCTCTATTCTAATTCAAAATAGTCCTGAAAACTTTAGCAAGAGCAATTAGAAAAGAGAAAGAAATAAAAGGAATAACAATAGGAAAGAAAGACGCTAAATTATCATTATTTGTAGATGGTAAGATACTCTACATAGAAGACCTGAAAAACTCCACTAAAAAACTGGTAGATTTAAAAGCAAATTCAGTAGCATACCTACATACAGAGTCAACACTCAAAAAACAATAACTTTTCTGTATATGAATAATGAACTCACTGAGAGAGAAATTAGGGAAACAGCACTTTTCACAATAGCAGTGAAAGAAAGAAAGAAAGAAAGAAAGAAAGAAAGAGAGAGAGAGAGAAAGAAAGAAAGAAAGAAAGAGAGAGAGAGAGAGAAAGAAAGAAAGAAAGAAAGAAAGAAAGAAAGAAAGAAAGAAAGAAAGAAAGATCTAGGAATCTGTCTAATAAAAGATGTAAAAGACATTACATTGAGAGCAGCAGCCTCACAAAGGTTCCAGAGTCTCCGTATTCAGAGGGCGACCCACAGTCTCACGCAAAAGGTTCCAGAGTCTCCGTATGCAGAGGGCGAGCCGCAGTCTCACGCAGGTCAGGTGCACACAGCAGCTTGAGCTGGTGAAGTCCATGCTAGCAGGGAGTGTTTTGGGTTCATTGGTTCCTGTCCTCACACCCGGGCCTGCAGCCCAGGCCTGCAATCCAACACTGCCTGACCAAAGTTGGCTTTGGAAGAGTTGCAGAATGATCTAGAAGAGGTAAAGGTATTGCTAGAAAAGGCTACTAGGAAGAGTATGTGATGCCCTGACAGCTGAAAAAATCCAAGATAGAAACAGAAATAAAGAATAAGATACAACAAAAATCACAAAAAAAACCAGAATTTCTTGACAATGAAAAACCAGCTGCTGTGATTGCTCCCATCACAATAGGATACACAGTGAAAATCAGTAATCATGGATGGGATCAGTCAGATAACTTTGTGAAAATCTACAGTACCTTAACTGGAGTTCAAGTTCCTGCCAAGAATGTGCAAATGTATTTCACAGAGAAGTCATTTGATCTTTTGGTAAAGGATCTAAATGGGAAGAGTTACTCTATGGTTGTGAACAATCTCTTGAAACCCATCTCAGTGGAAGGCAAAAAAATCAAGACTGATACAGTTCTTATCTTGTGTGGAAAGAAAGTGGAAAACACCCAGTGAGAGTACTGAACTCAGTTCAAAAAAGAGTGCAGAGAAAAAGAAAATCCATCCTACGGTGCTGAGACAGATCCTAGCAAGGGAACTGACATGAAAATACTGATGTTTCCAATAAGAGAATGTTGGTGAGCTGCGCATAGAGATTTGACAGATAACTACAAAGCCTTCACAGTAAAGGCAGTAAATTCTCCATTTCTCACTGGAGGATTTATTTAAATAAGATGTGAATATTAAGTAGTTTCTCCAAAGATGATTTGTACTCTGGTCATTTGGTTGGCAAAAGGGTTATGTGACATTCTAATCAAAATATAAGAAGCAAGTCTTGCCTAATGAAAACAATACATTATGTATATTTTTGTTCAGCTAGGAGGTAGAAAATAAAAGTATTTGCTTGCCTGTAAGTTATAGATGTTACCTCCCACTGATGTAAAAATAAAAGTAAAACAATTGTTGTATAAAATTCAAATTTGTGCTTCAAATTTACTGTAGAGCAGATGAGTTCCTATTGCCAGTTTGAGCAGTGTAAGTACCAGGGATTACCATGCACTAATTCAATCACAAATGTTTTTATCTAGATTTAAATATATTTGCTAATGAATATGGAATTGAAGTAATAAACAAACATCTTCATATAGTACCAGTTAGTAAGTTCTACCATAGGTGAGATAGCTTCAAAACTAGTAACCATAAAGTAAAAATAATTAATTTGAAAATCCATCTATTCCTGTTTGGTAAAGTTGAATTTTCATGAAAAAATCTACATTGACAACTACAGCACTCTGAAAAAGGAGATTGAAGAGGATATCAGAAAATGGAAAGATATTCCTTGCTCATGGATAGGAAGAACTGACATTATGAAAATCGCCATACTTCCAAAACTTTATATATATTTAATGCAATTCTGATCAAAATTCCAACAGCATATCTCAGAAAATTAGAAGAAACAATCCTAAAATTCATTTGGAGCCAGAAGAAACCTAGATTAGCAAAGCAATTCTGGGCATCAAAAGCAAAGCAGGGGGCATCTTCAATCTCTGACTTGAAATTATACTATAAAACTACTATGATAAAAAGAAGCATGGTACTGCCAAGTAACACAGATCCAAAGATCAATGTAACAGATTAGAAGATGCAGAAACAGCTCCAGATATACTTGGCCACCTTATCTTTGACAAGGCTGACAAACACATTCACTGGAATAAAGACAGTCTTTAATAAAGGTGCTGGAAAAACTGGCTCTGCACATGTTGAAGATTAAAATTGGACCTATATCACCATGCACTAAATTAAATTTCAAATGGATCAAAGATTTAAATATTAAAATACAAACATTAAATCTGCTGGAAGATAAGAGTAGGCAAAACTCTTGAAGACATTGTTGTAGGCATGAAGACATTTGTTGTAGGCAAAGACTTTATGAATAAAACCTTTGTGGTAGAAACTACCACAAAGAATCAACAACTGAGATCTCATTTTATTAGAATGCTTTTACACAGGAAGAGAAACAACCAACAGACAAAAAGTGAGAAAAAAATGTTTGCCAGTTGTTTCTCAGACAATTACTATCCAGAACATATAAAGAACTCAGAACATCAAGACCTCCCAAATTTAAAGACAGACTCCAAAATGGGCATCCAAAAAAAAGGCATCTGAGATCAGTACGTACTTCTCAGATAAAGAAATACAAACAGCAAATAAATATATGAGAAAATGTTCAACATCATTGGTCATGTGAGAGATGCAAATTAAAGCAACACTGAGATTTCATCTCACCCCAGAAAGAATGGCTATCACTAAGAAATCAACCAATAACAAATGCTCACAGGCCTGCGGAGGAAAAGGAACCCTTCTAACACTGTTGCTGGCAGTGTATACTGGTGCAACCACTGTTAAAATTGGTGTAGAGATTCCTCAAAAAACTAGGATGGGAGATCCCATTTGACCCATCTATTTCTCTTCTGGGTATCTTCCCAGAAGAATTATATGCATCATAATACAGCAATATATGTGTACCCATGTTTATAGCAACACAATTTGTAATAGCTGGTTCTTGGAAACAACCCAAATGCTCAGCAATGAAGGAAAGGATTTTTAAAAAAAGATGTGGTATTTTTATACAATAGAGTACTACTCAGCCATAAAGAAAGATAAACTGAAGACTCTTGTAGGTAAATGGATGCAACTTGAGATTATACTTATAAGTGAAATAAATCAGATGCATATGTACAACCATCATATTGTCTACCTAATGAGAAAATTTGAAAGAGTAAATAAGACCCAAAATATGTACAATAGATATTGTAAAATGGGGAGAAACTGTTCAAAAGAAAAAGAAACTGGGACGGGGGAAAGAAGAAAAGAAGGAAGGAAAAAGAAAACACACACACACACACACACACACACACATATATATATATATATATATATATATATGCAAGATGTTAAGATATACTACTAACTCCTATTAGTTCATTGAAAAGAAAGGTATAACAATATGCAATGTACCAACTATTGTTACCCTCCCATTATCTTGTTTTGAAATTTTGTTTTATTTTTTCTCTTTAAAATAAAATATTCAAAAATAAAAAATAAAATAAAATATTGTATATATGCTATGTGTAAATATACTACATATTCGTGTGTAAACATATAGATATACATGCGTAGCAAAAGATAAAGAATTATACTTATCTATTTGTGAATTTCCCTGAGCTTCAAAGAAATCATAGGTATTAAGTACCTTAGTGTCATTTGGTGCAAATGAAGTCAATCTTGGTATAGTTTCACAGATACTTTTATGAGGATAAGTAATACATTTTTGCTTATATTTTCTGTTATACAAACCTAAAGAAGTGCCTAAATGATCTGCATAAACATGGAACTTTTTGCAAGATGTAGTGATTGGCTAAAGAAAATATTCCTAAAATTTTCAAGATTTATTATGTGAGTCCAACCATAACTTCTGTATATATTGCCAAATCTGGGCAAATTCTGGTCAGCCCTGTGTCTGTGAAAATGCTGACTTACTTGTGAATCTGATAAACTTCATCCAGAGATTCACTGTGAAAGGACTTTAGAACTGAGTTTTAATTATTCCCCAAAACTCACCAAAAAAAGTCTTTTCTTAATATAAAAATTCCCATTAAAGTAAATAAAAGTGTTAGTGACTATCATTGAAATCATCATAGATTAAATAGATTTATATGTCCATACTATTTTGTATTACATTATATTCCATCCATTTATGAATAAAATCGATGCTTTATACACTGATTTCTAAAAATTGAAGTTTATATAAGTGAAGTAAGTTCTCTAAAATTACAGAAAGACACACAAAATCATATATAATCATTCATCTTTCTACCAAATTGTACTACTCTGCTTTGTCATTAAAGAACTAGAAGAAGCTTGGAGGAAAGCTATTAATTGAAAGTACTGTCTTATATAATCATGTGAAGGAGAGATTAAGAGATTTACATAAATTTTCTTTCAAAAGAGATGATTATCAAAAGGTTAGAATACAAGAATTATTAGGTTTATGTGTCATTCTTAAAATATATTAATTGGCCTTCTGTAAATTAATTCCCTACTTTAGTTTTTCATTTGTAAAATGAAGATAATAATTGTATCTATATCAAAGACATATAGGGACTAAATTATTTAATAATATATAAAGGCTTAGGACACCATTTGGCACATAATAAATATTCAATAAATATTAGATATTATTTTTTTTAATTTTATTTTAAAAGGGGGTAAAGTTAAACACAACAAAACAGAACAGAATGAGACATAAGAAAGCATAAATTTCAAAGCTAGACAACCAGAGATCGTCACTATCTGTCATATTGTCTCTTGTTTTCTTCCAAATGGTTGTCATATCTTTGCATACGGGGAGCTCATACTAAACAACATAGCCAATCTTTTCACAAGATGTGTAGTTCACTGGCTCCCACTTGCTAAGTGGGGGGGGCACGGGACGAGGAACAGGACAACATGAGATGTTTGATTCTCAGCCTGAGTGCCGGCAGGCTCACAGCCACCCCCCAGAGAGGGGAGGAGTTCCTTGTTCTCCTGGCACCCTGGGTCAGCCACATGGTGCAGGTCCCGATGCGCCAGGGTCTCTCTCCTTCGGGCCTCCAAAAGTCTGCCACACTCACCTGCTATTTCTTTCTGATGAATTGACCATTACATTTCCAAAGTCCTGAAATGGCCAACAGACCACAGAAAGAATTCTCTTTTGGCGCCTGCTTGAAACCAGCAGCTATAACAATCTGCTGGCCTTGCTTCAGGGCCATAATATTAGATATTATTGTCACTATATACCAAGCACTATGTTATGCCCCTAAACATACATCATTTCCTTCAATGCTTAATCATCAGTGAAAGACAAATTTTTTTTCATGTGACAGTTCAGGGAAGTTTGAAATGACCACATTTGCATGGCTACTGATAAATAGTTAAGATTTGGTGAGTGAGCACATTTATGTGGTTAATGATTGAAAGTTAGGACTCAAACCCATGTCTTATAACTCTAGAATACAGAGTTGGATAATTAAGAACTATTTTTACAATTTTTTTAGAGTTGTTTAAAAATAGGATAGAGACCATCTGTGGCCTGCAAAGCTCACAATACTTACTGTTTGAAACTTTATGGAACAAGTTTGCTGACTACCACTCTACTGTAATTTTTCCTTCTAAAATATCAAACTAGGTTGCCTACTAATAACTATATATTTTAATTGGTAGAATCATTAATCTTTTTCATTCATCCAACAGACACTTATTGAACACTTTTTATGTGTGAGGCCTTGTCTTAATTTGTTCAGACTATTTTAATTAAAATACCTCAGATGGTAAATTATAAACAACATAAATTTGTATCTATCACTTCTGGAACCTAGGGAAAAATCCAAGATAAAGGCTTTAGCAAATTTTGTGCCTGGTGGAGTCTTGCTCTCCATATCACAGGTGGCAACTCCTTATTGCATCGTTGCATGGCAAAAGAGGCAAACAACTCTCTAGAGCTCCTTTTTTAAGGGCACTAATTCCATGCTTTGTCATCTCTCAAATGTCTTGTCTTTTAGTACTATCATATTAAAGAATATGTTTTAATGTATGAAATTGGGGGGAGGGAGGGAAACAAATATTCAGGCCATCTTTGTGAATGCCAGATCTAGAAAACCAAATGAAATATGGATATCACCATCAAGAAACCTACCATCTTGTGAGGAAGTCTGAGAGAAAATGAACAATTGTAGGACCTTGTAACACAATTCTAGTACAATACCACAAGGTTTAGTTGGAAACAAAGAAGGAATATCATTCAAAGCACAACTTTGAATGTTGTGTTCGAAGCCAGATATTCCTTCCTGGAAAAAAAATAATACTTAAAAAAAGATCCAAAACTTTAGTTTAAGTGGGTAGAGGGTATTTCAGGCAAATGGGAAAGCAAACAAATAAAAATGCTCAAATATGAAAAAAAGCATGATAAGTTGAAAAACTAAAAATGTAGCAGAAGTTTAAAGTAGAGAGAGAAATGTGGGTGGTGGGTGGGTCCATGGAAATAGATAAGGCTAGAAAGAAAGGTAGAGTTTGAAGCACAAATATCTTGCATGGCATGCTAAAGTATTTACAATTTATCCTGAAGACTATGAATATTGTGAGATTAAGGGACAACTGAAAACTTTCAACAAGAGGATGATACATTTAAATTTATATTTTAACATGATCCTTCTGGAAGGAGTGTGAAAGATGGACCAAAAGTGGGCCAAAATGGATGCTGCATAGGGGTGGAGCCTTGGAATAAAAAGGACTAGAGTTATTTTTGAGCCTTAGCCAACTATAACACTGGAGAAATATATAGAAAAAAGCAACTCTTTTCAGACATTAGACCAAAGACAGCACAGGACTGTGAATACCAAGACAGGAGAAGAAATACACTGAGCCCTATGACTGGCCAGAATTTCTGCCCAGAAGACATTCCAGACTGCAGAGCAGAGGTGAATGTTATGCAAATAGCCATTGCATTTTATAACTCAGAAGACAGAGCTTGGAGATTCGGAAGCCTGAGGTGTTTGTAAATGGCTAGGCAAAGTTCAGCAAAGTTAAGACCTGCGTAGCAAAAGAACTCCAGAAATACACATGGGGATTCCACAAGTCTTCAAAAAACATAGAGATAAGCATACAGAAAGTGAGACTCTAAAATTTGAGCAGAAAGACCACCAGAAAGTTGAGATGGACAGGCTTCCATTACTGATGAAGGGACAGGAATAATTTTCACTGCCATCTGAGAGAATGGAAAGCCCTCACTGATTTCTTTTATTTAGGGAGTGCAGTGAAGACTGCGGAGGACTCCACCTTAATAGTAAGACAAACTGTTCTTAAAATAAAGCTTCCTCTAGACCTAACAAAAAACCCCCTAAAATCAAGACTTAAAATGAGTTATCTACTTATGTTAGTGCTTTGGCTTAGATCGCAGATGTATTCCAAAGTCTCATGATTTAAAGCCTTGCTCTCCAGGTGACAGTGCTATGTATGGGACATGGTATAAACATCAGGAGGTGGGCTCGGACTGGAGGAAGTGGGTCATTGGAGCTTGCCATTAAAGGGTGCATTGAGACTCTGACCCTTTCCTTTCTTCTCTGTACTTTCTGTCTTCCATGGAGTGGACAGCTGTTCTCTACCATGTATTTCCTACCATAATAATCTGCCTCATCATAGGCCCCAAGTGAACCCTGGACTGAAACTTCTAAAATTGTAAGCTAAATCTTTCTTTCTTTCACACTGATTTTTCCTGAGTATTTTGTCATAGCAATTGAAAGGTGACTAACACAATTAGGAAAGAAGAAATATCAACAATAGTCTAAATTTATTAGAATCTAAACTTCTTCCATTTAACCCAAAAATAGGTCTTTAACATTATTAGTATTAATAAACAAATAGCTAAACTAACAAAGGAAACCCACAAAGTTACTCATTTCAAAATTAAAGAAAAGCCATTATTACAGAACCTATAACTTTTACCTAGAAGGGAATCTATCAGGACAAAGTTGGATCATTGTAAAAAGTACTATACAGTGGCAGTAGTGGTACGCCATTCAAGAAAAATCACCACACCAATAAAATAAAGCTTATTGAATAATTTGATGTATTAACAACTCTGCTTAAGTAAAGTAATAATTAAAAATAAATAATTTAATGTGAAAAGCAAGGTCTATTTATTTGGAATTTTCTGAAGCACGTTTTTTTCTCTTAGACTTTCACAGAAACTCAGACAGACAGAGGAGAAAGAAGTCTTATAATAGGGAGAAAAGGAAAGGCTTCAATTATGTCCTGACTGGAGGCTATTGATAACTAGGAGTACAATATCCTATGTGATTGATTAGGATGCATGGTTTCCTCTGGTTGGTCCAAAGACAGAAACTAAAAGTAGCAGTGTAATTTCATACCTGTTTGACTTGCAAAGGGCCACCTTGCTGGACTATGTATTGTGTATAAGCTAGGGGTGTTTTATTGAAGAAGTTGCTGGAGGTTGAGGACTGGAGTTCAATTTTTATATATTCCCTAGCCATTGTCTGTTTATGTATTCAGTCTCTTAGTGATAGATCATATAGTGACCCTTCATTCTGAAAGAACACTAAAAGGAGTGATCCAGACTTCCTGGGCACAACCAAGAAGGCTTCACAATGAAAGTAATATTTAAGATAAATCTTGAAGTTCAAGGCAACAATAGGATCAAAAGACAATGCTACCAGAGATTGCAACATTTGCAAAGAAATGAGCAGGTGAGTGTGCAGTAGGTTACAGAAATAAGAACTTTGTAGAGAAGCTTCAACTTTAGGAGTGTGGAGCAGGAGATTAACCAGAGACCAAAATGTAGCAGACTGTGGATGCTGCTTTAAAATGTAAGCACATGAGATTCCAAGGGAAGGAGAAATGCTTCAAAACCAATAGTTACAATATTGTATATGTACTTTGGGAATGTTATTTTTATGACAGTAGAAAATATGCATGGAGTGTAAGGAAACTGGAAGCTTACACACATGGTTGGATGGTATTTTTCAAATTAAAAGAAGTGGTGAAGGCCTTCATTTGAAAAGGGAGATTAGGGACACAGTCGAAACAACCAGGCCAACATCTTGGACACAGAATGAGTGGCCTAAAAGTATATGTTATGTTTTTCAGTGAATAAATGGAACGTCTAAGAAGTGGACTGGACTGAACGTGGTGACTGATACATGTTATAACAATGGGAAAAAGTCAAGAATTATTAAACTAAGCATCAGCAACTACTTGTATAACAGTACCTGAGTGAAATATATAAAACAGGGGCAGGGTAGTTTTTTTTTTTTTTTTTTTTTTTTTTTTTTTATCGGTACCAGGGATCGAACTCACGACTGCCTGCTTGCAAGGCAGGCGCTTATGCTGCTGAGCTAAATCCCCAACCCCAGGGGCAGGGTAGTTTAACAATGCAGATGGAAAGTTCAGTGTGGGAAATGTCATGGTGGCTTAAAAAGTTAGAATGGGGACTTAACATTATATAGAAGCCAGATTTCGGCAGTCATCGGCAGCATATAAGTAGTAATTGCAATCACATAAAGGGTCTAGCGGTCAGAAAGCCCTTTTAAAGCTAGAGAAGGAGATTCATTCCTCTAAAGTCTTTTAACATAGCAGAAAACAATGACACAATGTTTGCCAGTAAAAGCTCTTCTATCTGACTTTTTTGGACTTCATTTTTAGACTACCTGTATCCAGTTTATCCATTCATATACTTGGATATAAGGACATGAAACAGCTGTTTAAGGAAAACTGCAAGAGTCACACTGGGTGATGTAAACAGAATTCTGAGAGTTGACCCTTTGAAACATGACCCTTGTGTAGGTTAATGACCCTGTTGCACAAGACCTAAGTTACAGCCTAAGCTCACTTAATTCCTTTTGAATTTACATACATTATTTCTGTCAGCTACAAATTGAAGTTAATTATGTCCACTTTAAAGACTTTTTAGGATTAAATGAGAATCTTGTATAATACCTACTGGTATTTACCATATGGTTTCTACTTAATATACTAAAGCTATTATTATTTTTATTAAAAAAGGACTAGAAGAACAATGCTCAAGAAAAATAGCCAATACAATTTGATTCTCCTCATATGAAAATTGTTTATATTGCAAGGATAATAATGTGGATTTCATTTTAAAAATTCTTTCCTACTTAAAAAATGCATTTTTGTGTCTGGCATGGTAGCACACACCTGTAATCTCAGAATTTGCAATGCTGAGGCAGGAGGATCATCACAAATTTGAGCTAACCTGGGCTACATAGTGAGTTCAAGGCCAGCCTGAACTGCAGAAGTAGATCCTGTCTCAAAAAGAAAAACACATTTCTTCACTAAAATCAGTTGTGGGGTTTTTTCCCAGAGAAAAATTTTGAAGATAACATTTCATAATTTCTTTGGTTCAACATATTTGCCTATATTTGTCCAAAATTATATTGAAAGCTACCTCTTATTACAGTGTTTCTAAATAATAAGCATCCGTTGGATACTTACCACCTGTCAGTTTACTGGGTTTAGTGCCAAAATATGTAATTACACACTGTACCTAATTTATGTGTTATACTTTTATATGACAGGCAATACATTAAAATTTCTCCCACAAATACATAACTAATGTATTATGCTAGGATGATATAATGACATGATATCACCAAGTGATAAGAATTTTTCAGCTTCATAATCTATGGGAAACCCATAGTATATGTGGTCTATCATTGACTAAGATGTTCTTATACAGTGCTTGAGTGCTTGACCATAGTTTTCTTTTATATTAATTATTTTGACTCATTACTCTCATGTGCCTCCTAGACCCCCCAAATACCCAAGAGACCACAGTACATGTTGGTATCTTCCAGTCACACTTTACCTATTATTTTTCTTTTCTTCATTGAGCACTAGCTACATTTATTTTTCATTTACCTGTAAAATTGTTGTCTCGCCTGTCTCCCATCATTCCAAGGTAGCCTTCTAAAACTCAGTCTTTGTGTGCTTTTATTCCTTGCTACACTTCCAACACTATATAAATCCTGCTGTTTAGTGTTGTTAACTGCATGTTTTATAAATTACATGCATGAGGGACTTTCTCAAGCGAAGCAACCTTAGTCAACTTTGTTCAAGAAGTATTCCAAATATTAGAATTATGGAAAGTGTTAAATGATGCATGATTTTTAAAAGATGAGATATGTATTTGAAGTGAATTTGTATTCATGCTATGTGTCTTATGAAACTAAAGTGAATTTAGTCATAAGACTGCAAATCCTATTATGATACCATATTTTAACTACAAATGATCAGTAAATTGATATAAATAATTAGCACTGTAGCTTGTCACCTAATTATGTTGGAAATGCTTTCTTCTTTGAAGAATGATATGGAAAAAGAGTTTTTGCTTTTCTTTCACATTCATTACCAAGTGCAATGAATTGCAAATAGTAAGTATAGCAGTAAATTGCCTTAAAACCTTTTCTTCTTTAAACTAAAGATGTTTTGACTCTTGAATCTATCATAAATGGTACATGATTATATTATTTGAATGATGACAAGAATGTGTATCTCAAGTCAAGTTTTAGAACATACTATACCATCCAGAGTATTATTCCTATCAACTTTGACGCTGTCAGGTACTCTCAGAACACTGGAAATGTAGCCTAGCAAAAGTTGCCACCTGTCTCCTCCTTTTCTTACCTAAGGTCCTGATTCCTTTCCTCAAGAGAAGCCAGTAGGGCCAGTCACTGTGGTAGAGCAGGTATTCTTCCCCTCCCAGGACACTGCCAGCTCCTTGAATCCCTCAGCATTCTTTAAGTATATTTGCAAAGAAAAAAAAGTTGTTTGGATTCATCTTTTCATTTCAATTGTTGCCCTGTACAACACTGGTTTTAGTAACAGAATCTGCCTTCTTTTTTCTGAAATTCTGTAAATTGGTAGAAATGATTTTACAAGTATGTATAAACTTTTCTGCTTTTTGTGAAAATAAATACAGTGATGAAAATGATCATTTTTCATTTTCCTGTTTTTAATCCAAACACTTCTTTCTCATGAATTGGGCACTGTCAAACAGCAATTGAATAACTGGCTTTCTGAACTTTGATTTTAACTCCAAATAAATAGCTAACTAATGGATATAATCAATGTTTTATATTACACATATTAAGTTTTGTTTCATTATTATACTCATTTATAAGCTATATAAAATAAATATTCATCAAATGTATTGCATCAAGCTCATTCAAACCAGTTAAATCCAGAATTTGGAGCAAGAAAAGATGACAGAAGAGGAAAGCCTAGCAATCTATACTTTTATAAGCTCCACCAAGTGTACTTAGTTTATTAAAAGTTGAGAAACTTGTCTATACTTAGTGCCCTGATTATTACCTAAGAGTTTGAATAGGGACCAAAAGCACAATCCTAGTTTTTCATTGGCAGGGATCAGGTCATTTTGGTTTTTCAATACATATTAGAAAGGCCTATATTTTACATTTGGAATGGAATTGTCAATAAAAGTACAGAAAACATGGAAGGAAGCTTAAGATGGGGATGAGTTTACTTCCACAACCACATCTGGAGAGGACAGGTGAAAAGCATTGAAGATCTTCTAGAGAAAATTTTCCATAATACATTCTACAGTGAAGATAATTTATTTTAAACTTTTACTTCTATTTCCTTTTTACTTTCTTGTCTAAAATTCTCCAAGTTTAAAATATTTGTCTCAAACAAATATAAAATACAATACCTAGTCTTTTATTGAAAACATAAAGAAAGCATTGATCTTTCCCTTATATGAACCTTAAACATTAAAGTACAAACTCTTCAGAAGTTATGGGTTCCAAACTGCAAGCCTTCCCTAGTTAAGATTTAAGTCTACAATTTGGACAAAAACAAAATGCAAGTGGATGCCAGGCAATAGGCTATCCAACAAGAGGAATCAGCCTTGTAAGAAGACAAGCTGCATTACACTACTGAGCTAGTCAACTTTCTACAACTGTAACAAGATAGATGAAATAATCAATTTAAAAACAGGAAGGGTTTATTATTTTCTCACAGTTTAAGAGGTTTCAGTTAATGGTTAGTTGCCCCATTGTTCTTGGGTCTGTGATGAGGCAATATGTGATGGCAAGAACATGAAGTAAAGAATATGGCTCACTTTGTGACCAAATATGAACGAGAAATAGGATCTCTTTTAAAGTCATGTCCCAGTGATAGGTCCTCTCATTGGGCCTCCCAACAATGGCCCCCTCCAGTAGTACTACTTCCCAATAGTGCTAGAGGCTGGCAACCAACCCTTTAACACAGGGTCTTTAGACATCTACACAATAGCAAATATGGAGAAGAGAAAGCATGAAAATGGCTAATAGTGGGTTTTGGAGTCATTGGTTTTGGATTTACATTTAATCTATATCCAATGTGTGAATTTTAAGGCAGTGTCCAGCACCTGCTCTTTTAAATTTAAAATCAGTGCTGACAATACATTTTTCAGAAAAAAATGAAGTTAAGAGAAAATTTATGATTGACTCATGACAATATGGAGCAGTTGAGGTTAGACAGAAGTTAATTTCCCCCTCATCTTAAGAACATATCAATTCTCCAAGAGAACCCACTATATATATAGTTAATTTCCCCTCTCATCTTAAGAACACATAAATTCTCCAAGAGAACCCAATATATATATATATTGTCTTCTGAAGCAGGGGCATAAGCAGAAAGACAGCACTTAGGAATTTCACAGTAGTTTAAAACTACTCTGTGACTTGAGCAAATTCATTAACCCTTATATATCTGTATTCCAGATCTGCAAGTAATAAAGTAGCAACATTACAAAGTTATTTGGGTATTATAAGAGATAATATATAACTTGACATAGGGCAAATATACAAATATATAACTTGACATAGGGCAAATATACAATAAATAATAGCTATTATTTTTATTGATGTGATATCATCCAATAGATTATAAAACTCAGAGTAGAACTGAAAAACTGTACCATGTGTTTAAACCAACAAAGTCTGAGGGAGAGGGATACACTCAAATTATTTTAATTTAGAGTTAAATGTCATTTTATATACACTTATGCTAGCAAAGGACACAACCTTACCTGAATTTATGTTCTTTAAAGACTCTGTTACTATAAAAAGACACCCCTTAAAATTCTTCCAAATTATACATTTAGGACTGTTTAGAACAGTGTGTTTATTTTTAATTTGAAGGTGCCCTTGGGTGTTCCCATATTCACAGTCAAAACCTCAAAAGTGTTCAAGCCTTGATTGGCTGGTTCAGCGCTGGAATGTAATTTGCATCTCCTACCTTCCTGAGCTCCCCTGAACCAGAACTCAGAAACATTTCCTTGTGAAAGTAGCTCTGAGAAACAGCTATTCATTTATTCATTTTCTCAGGACCAAATGTTAAGCGGACATCCACAAAAGTACCTAATTCTCCCCACTGGCTTAGGGAAGCTCCTTTTGTTGGCATAAACACATTCCTGAGGTTGTATCTATCATATTAATTCTATATGGCTTGACATAAAATCCCCTGGTTCTCCTTCAGTAACTGAGGACCTTGTTTGAAATCTCCTCGGCTTCATAAAGTCATGAATCTTCAGTAAAATGAGTAAGCAGAATATACAAGAAAACAAAATTCAAACAAATCTTGTTTCCTGGATGCTGAATCCTTTTAAATTGAATGGAAAACACTGTACAGTTATTCTATCATGCCTTTTATTTAAGTTACTCATCTGCTAGAATTTATTGTACCACTTCTCTATAACTCACTATGGAGAAATTCAAGACCCTTAACAAATAGGCCCAAATTTCAAAGAACTAATAATCTTAATTGAACAATATGAAAAAGGAGTTTACAATAAGTATGCTCACCTTGTTTCAAATATAGAGGAAGAACATACACCTATAAAGTAAAAAAATAAAGTTCCGGAACAAGTTCTGAAAAGTCAAGTAAAGATAAAGTCATTATGAATTTTTAAAATTCCTGCAAATAGGTGATACAGAAGATAAGTCATACTTGAAAATGAATTAGAAAACAGAAAGGAGCATCTCTGTAGGATGATGGGGAATGATAAAGTGATGAGAGATATAAACAAGCTAGAAATCATAGAAATTCTCATATGTGCCTCACAGAACTTCCAAAGATGTGAAAAAAAAATGGATAAACAATATTTTGAGGGATAATGGTGGAAAAACTCTAAAAGTAAAACTCTAATAGTTCTTCATTGCACATATTCAAAAAGGGACAATAGAATAAATAGGAAAATCAGGAAAGGTTTAAATGAGGCACAAAGTAATGTGTCAGAAATCAGTGAGTGATACTCTATGCATGGCTTTATACTATTGTGTTATGTTTGATATTATTGTATTTGAAACTATGCTCCACTATAGCAGAGTAAGAGATATGGTGTTAGCTACTGTTGATGTCCAGTTGACTTAATGTAAAGTACTGTGTTGCCTATGTTGTCCTGTTCTGATCTGCTCTGTACTGCCCCCTTTTGTTTTATTGTCTTTCAAATAAAATAAATAAATAAATAAATAATGAAAAAAATCAGTGAGTGATATGCTGAGAAAGTCATTTGGGGTCAGATTACATGAGTCTGGAAACCAAGGTAAGGAGTTTCTACCTTATCTTGTAGTACAGTATAGTTATTTGTTCTTGTTTTGTTTTGTCTTCCTACTGCATTTTTCTTGTTCTATTCCATGTTTATCATGGTAATATCTCCCTTTAAAAATCTTTTTACTCAAATATTCTTCTATATCATTTCTATATTATTTCATATATTATATTTTTATTCGTAACATCTTCCCTAGTATTCTAAAATGTTACTTTGAATATTGTATTTACAAAGGCTATCAAATTCTAAAAGTGAAAAAATAAAAATCCATGTAAACAAAACTTTACAAAGCTGTTTAGTCTATATTCATTGAACAGACTTTTTCAAATGAATTCAATGGATAATAATCTATTATTTTAACCAACCCCAGAAAGGATGACATTCCTTCATGTTTTTGTTGAACAAGATTGAGGGTCAAGATCAGTGCTAAACTCTGAGGATAACGGGTCGATGGGCCAACTCCTTTCTTCAAAGTGCTTGCTTACCATCCACTGGGGAGAGTATCTCTCACTTTCAATTAATACAATAATGTGGGCTATGTGCTATGAAAGAGGAATGCGTTTGTCATCAGGGAACCCCAGAGAGCTCCTGGTGAAAATACTGGAAGTCAAAGCATCTTCTAAAGACCAGGTTGTGCCAAAGCTGCAACTGAAAAATTGAGTTCACCAAGAAGAAGACACTCTGGACTCCTGGGGCACTGCAAGGGGAAACTGTTCCGGCTAAGTCACACAGAGCAAATGACGGCTTTCTGAAAACAAAGTGAGAGACAGACGGGGATGACAGACCATGAAGTGCTAACCGTCATTCTTTAAAATTTAACTTTATTTTAATTCTTTGTAAGTTCTAGACAGAAGTCCTTTGTCTGAGGGACAGTTGACTAAGATTGTTTCCCAATTTGTGGGTTTTTCTTTTCACTCTGCTGGAGATCTCCTTCGACATGCAGAAACTCTTTAATAAGATGTGATCCCAGTTATTGATTCTGGGAAGTATTTCCCGTGTGGTTTGATTCTTCTTCATGAATTCTCTATCCACCTCTATGTCTTCAAGATGTTTACCTACTTTGTCTTCCAACAGATTTAGTGTTTCTGTTTTAATATTTAGATTTTGATCCATTTAGATTTTAGTTTAGTACATGGTGATAGGCATGGGTCTAGTTTTAGTTTTTGGCATATGGATAGACAATTTTTCCAGCACCATTTATTAAAGAGACTATTATTCTTCCAGCAAACATGTTTGGCCCCTTTATCAAAGACACAGACCCTCAAAATTCAAAGACCCAATCCAAAAATGGGTATTCGAGATGAATACACAGTTTTCAGATGAAGAAATATGAATGTCAAATAAATACATGAAAAAATGTTCATCATCATTAGTCATTAGAGAAATGCAAATTAAAACCACACTGAGATTCCATCTCACTCCAGAAAGAATGGCCAGGATAAAAAAAAAAAACTACCAACAACAAGTGTTGGAGAGGCTGTGGGGAAAAAGGAACTCTTCTGCACTGTTGGTGGGAGTGTAGACTGGTGCAACCACTGTGGAGGTCAGTCTGGAGGTTCCTCAAAAAGTTGGGATTGGAAGTCCCATTTGACCCAGCTATTCTACTTCTAAACATATTCCCAGAAGGACTGAAAACATCATACCACAGAATATATATGCTCACCCATGTTTATAACAGCACAATTTGTAATAACCAGATCTTGGAAACAACCTAAGTGCCCATCAACTGATAAATGGATAAAAAAGTCGTGGTATTTTTATACAACAGAGTACTACTCAGCTATAAAGAATGATCACATTGAGATATTTATAAATAAATGGATACAACTTGAGATCATACTCATAAGCGAAATAAACCAAACTCACATGTGTAAATACTGTATAGTCTCCTTAGTATGAAAGTTGGTAAGAGTATATAAGATTTTATGATGATCATGATTCCCCATTACATTGCTTTGAAGCCTTACAATGTTTTCATCCATCATTTGGAATGATTTTATTCTGTTTTGTTTGATTTTATTACGTGTGATGGTATGAAGAGCTATTTTGAAGAAAACAAAACATTACGGCAGCCATTGCTGATTTAATATCATCTTGCTTTGAAGTCCTACCATGCTTTTGTTTTTCTATTACCATCGGTTCCATCAGGTTGTGTCTTATTGGACTTTAATATCTGTAATAGTATAAACAAATCTTTTTATTCAAAATGAGATATTATAGTAGCCATTGATGATTTTCTGTTATTTATTTCAGAATACCCTGTAATTCTTTCATTGTCTTGAATGGTTTTATACTATTTTGTTATGTTTGATATTATTGAATGTGAAGCCATACTCAACTATTACAAAGAAAGAGACACTATGGTAGCTTCTGTTAATATCTGGTTGTCTTGTTGTAAAGTGCTGTGTTGCTTACATTGTTCTGTTCTGATCTGCTTTGTTCTGCCTTTTGTTTTATTCTCTTTAAAACAAAAAAAAAAACAGAAAAAAAGTTTAACTTTATACACATGGTAATAGGAAGTCAATAGATACCCTGTCAAAGTCAATGCCAGGATTGTATTTGTGTGCGAGAATGATTACTTTGGGAGCAATGTGAGGTGTGGCTTACAAAGGGCCAACATAGAGGTAGGGGGATCCATGAGAAAAAGATATAATAATCTAAGCAAGTAATGGTGAAAGCTACAGCTAAGACTTTTTTACATTGATGACAATGAAGGAAACTGTTTGGCTTTGTCTGTATTGTGCAACTTTTTTCCCCTCAAGTGAAATCTGGTGTGAAAGCTAATAATATGACCGATGCTGGGGGTGGAGAGATGGAAAAGGTGAGACTCTGTGCTTCACCTTGCATCATGCAGCAGCTCCTCAGGTACCTCTGAGAAACACAGCTTGAAAAGAAATGGGCTACAGAAATATATTGAAGATGTAGAATCAATGTATCCACTCATTTTATTCAGTAAACTGTTCTGGTGTTTAATCATCTGTGTAATGTCAAGCTGCTCCTCACTATCTAAAATAAATCTCTGCAACAGTTCATAAGAAGTCTTGGTTTATTTGTGAAGATGTCAAACAAATATTGCACTCAATCAATCTGTTCATTTGTGTGTAGCCTCTGTAGCCATACATCAAAAGCCAGTTAAGTAGAGTCTTGTGTAAACAGGACATTCTGAACTTCTTTCCTGAACCAATGTTGGCTCGACAACTCTGAGTCAAGACTGAACACGCAATGCAAATTATTCAGATCTCATCTAAGCTCATACTATGGTCTCTCCTCTGGGATAATCACCCCATACATGCTTCAATCTCTACCTATGACTCTGCAGTGGTACCCAAATATATACACATTCTTACTATATTTTGAATTCCAGGCTTGTAGTTCTCCTGGGCGTGTTTCATCAGGCTTTACAGACACCAGTACTGGCCCAAGTGAAACTCATCCCTTCTTATACTATGCTCACTCCACTGGCAGCTTTCCACACAAGGATCACCCTATGCCACTCCTTTGTAACCCTGCCCCATCAAACTGTCTCAGTCTTTGTGGCCTTTTTTTTCTATGACCTTCTAGGACACACTGCTTCCTGCCTCCTCTCCTGCCTTCTGCATCTTTCATCTACTCACCTGAACTTACTGACATAAAGACTGTGGAGCTCACCAACCATTCCGTGTCCTCCCCCATTTTCCAGCCTCCCAGAACTAGATAAAATCATGTAATGATTTTTATTTGGGTCTTTAATTGGGACTTTGGGTTTCTCATGTAAGAGAAACCTCACAATATTTAAACTTGTGTGCCTGACTTATTTCACCTTAATGTCTTAGTTACTTTTTACTCATCGCTGAGACAAAATACCTGATGCTCAAAGTTGGGAAAGGAAAGGTTTATTTCTCACAGTTTTTGAAGGTTTCAATCCATACTTAGTTGGCTCTAAGACAGGGCAGCTGCTGGGGCCACAGTTCATGGAGGCTGCAAACAGCAAGGTAGAAACTGGCAAGAGAGAGAGACACACCTTCTTCCTGCCATTACATCACATCCTGGCTCCACCCCTAGGAGGGTGTAGCACTGACACCACCAATCCAAGTACTAGACAATGAACCAATCACAAATGTACAATGCAAATAGATGAGGCCTGGGGGCCACCGACATAAACCATGACACCTAATATTATGGTCTCAAGGTGCATCTATTTTCTTATAAATGACTCAAATTTACTCTTCTTTTTTGCAGAGTAGTACTCCATTGTGCATAAATATCATGTAGAAAATAGGAAAATTTGCTCCTTTGCAAATGGGAAAGGAACCAAGAGATGAGGGTGAGGCTAGAGGAAAGGGATATAAAAAGAATTAAGATGTGTTATGGATGTGTACCAACCCTCCACAATGTATGCAACTATGTATTGCAAACATGTACTGAGAAAATAATTTTGAAAAATGAAAAACAACAGCAAAAAATCATGCAATAGATTGTGAATGCAGAAAAAAATGGTATGTGCCACTGCCATCAAAAAGCATTGACAAAGCTGTGCACAACAATTCAGTCACCTCTTCTTCAGTGGGACTGAGAAAGTCATGTGTTCCAGATGGTACAGCCAAACCAAGGCACAGCCTAATTTCCTAAGTGACCCACTAGAACAGAGCAAGTCCCCTGCTGCCCTCTTTGAAGCATATAAAAAGAATGAGAAATGATCTTTTGTTGCGCTAAGCCACAGAGGTTTGAGCATTGTTATCACACCATAGACTAGCTTCTGCTAATGCCTTTACTAAGTTCTTTCCACATCTTCAGGACAGCCCCACTTTGGTCCCCTACACAAATTCAGCAGTGGTTGTTTCCAAAATGAGTATTTCATCAGGTCATGCATACTTCACCCTCACGTCCCACACAAAACACTTGGTGGCCCCTCACATCACCTAAACCATTTATACTGAAATCTCTTGGGTGGACTGTAAAGGGCTTGTGATGGTCTGCCATGGCTTGCTTTGCCTCATCTCTTAATGGCCATCAGCATGACCCAAGAATTCTCCTCAAGTCTAACTCTGCACATCCTCATGTGACCTGTTCTGAGCTTAGAGACGTGCTGCACTCTACATGTGATAGTCTCCCCATCTTCATCCTTATCCGTCCTCAAACTCCTACCCATTATGCAGGACTATAGGAGTCATCTTAGAACATTTTCCCCTGCTTCCCCTACTCTCCCATTCTCTCTCTTCTTCTTTCCTTGTGATAAGAACACGTAACATGAAGATCTACCTGCAACAAATTTTTAAGCATGCAAAACAGTACTACTGGCTATAGGTATAGTGTGGTATAGCAGATCTCGAGAGTTTATTTCATCCTTCTTGATTAAAACAACATGCCTAATGATTAATAATCCCTCAGCTCCTACTTCCTCATTCTCCTGAAAATCATCATTTCATTCTTTGATTCCATAGATTTTGCTGCTTTAATACCTCATTTTAATGAAATCATAAAGTTTTGCCTATCTTTGACAAACTTATTTCATTTAACATTTTTCTTTAGGTTCATCAATGTTGTCCTATAACAGAGAATTTCCTTTTCAAAGGCTGAATAATACTCCATTATAAGTATGCACCACATGTCTTTATATATTCATCTATCAATAAACATTTAGGTTGTTTATCTTGATTATTGTGTATAATGCTGCAATAAATATAAGGATGCTAATATCTCTTTTGATTTAAATTGTTTTGAATTTATGCTTATAAGTGAGATTAATGGATCAGATGATGCCTCTGTTTTTTTTTTAGTAACCTCCATATTACTTTCTACAGTGTTTCACTGTTTTGCATTCCCAGCAACAGTATGTAATGTTTCCATCTTCTTCACATCCTCACCAACACTTGTTGGCCTTTTTTTACAATACTATCCTTCCTAACAGATGTGAGGCAAAATCTCACTGTGGTCTTGACTTGTATTTGGTATTTTTTGGTGATGTTGAACATTTTTAACGTACCTATTGATTTCCTGTATGCCTTTTTTCAGAAAAATGTCTATTCATGTATTTACTCATTTTTAAATCAGTATTTTTTATATTGAGTTGTAGTGTATTTATTTTGGAGATTAACCCCTTATAGATATATGGCTTGCAAATATTTTCTCCCAACATTGTCATTTCCTTTGTAATACAAGAACTTTGATGTAGTAGTGCTTATTTACTTTTACTTTGATTGTCTGTTTTTTTAATGTTATTTCTATAAATTAGTGTCAAGAAAAATGTCATAAAGCTTTCCTCTGTATTTTCTTGAGAGTTTTACAGTTTGAGTTTATGTTTAGATCCACATTGAGTTGATTAGTATAAAATAAAGATCCAATTTCATACTTCCCACATGGATATTCAATTTTTCCAATGCCATTTACTCATTTTGTTAATGATCAACTTACATTATATGTATGGATTTATGTAAGGGTTCTCAAATATATTCCATCATTCTGTATCTCATCATTATGCCAGTACCATATTATTTTGATTGCTGTTGCTTTGTAATAAAGTTGCTTTTAGTTTAAATATCTTAATTGGTTTCCTTTTTGTTATTGTTTATCACTTCTTTATGTAAATACATTCAGAATCCTTCCTTATAGCCTTTTGAGTTATACAGTGTATACTGTTCAAAAGCACACTAGAACTTCTTATCCATATCTAACTATACCTCATTATCCATTGATCAACATTACTTCACTTCTCCCTACTCTCATCAGCCTCTGGTAATCACTATTGTACTCTCAATTTTTATGAGATCATCTTTATTAGATTTTATAGATGAGTGAGATAATGCAGTACTTGTCTCCTGAGACTTGTTTGTTTCACTTAACATGATTTTATGTTTCATCCATGTTGCCACAAATGACAAGGTTTTATTCTTTTTATGGCTGAACAATATTATGTATATATATATATATTATTTTATTTATCCATTCATCAGTTGATGGACATTTAGGTTGTTTTAATTTGCTGACTGCTATGAATACTACTTCAATAAACATGAGACCACAGATGTCTCTTTGACATACTAATTGCATTTCTTTTAGCTATATACTCAAGAGTTGGATTGCTGAATCAAATGGTGATTTTATTTTTAATTTTTTGAGAAACTGCCATACTGTTTTCTATAATGTACTATCTGACTATCAGTGTGCAAATATTCTCTTTTCTCTATATGCTCAGCAGCACTTTTCATCTTTTATCTTTTGGATAAGGGCCATTCTTACTGGAATGAGATGATACCTCATTGTTGTTTCGGTTTGTATTCCTCTGATTGTTAGTAATGTTGAATATTTTCCCATTTAAAGATATTGCCCATTTTTAAATGGAGTTATCTAGGTTTTTTAGTGGTTGATCGAGTCAACTTGAGACATTTAGAAGCTTAACTAAATGGGTTTAGCAACTCTACACCCAAGGGTGTAGAAGACCCACCCTGGGGTGGCTCACCTGGAGGTATAAAAGGGAAGGAGGAAGGATGAATACCTTCCATTCTTTGGAGAAGCTCCAGTCTTTGCCATTGGTTTGCACGGTTCTGGCATAGACTCTTCAGCCTTCTATCGTAGATCCTCTGGCCTTCTATCGCAGATCCATCAGTCTACTGGTGCAGACTTGCATGAGATACTAGGGTGAACACCAGACCTTGGATTGAATCCTTCAGCCTCCAGCATGCAGACACTCTGCACGCTTCTTCATCCTACTCTGTGGCTGACCATCGTAAGCCAATCTTGTCATTTCTTATACATTTGTATATCTTGTGTTTTTTTCTAGTAAAACCCAGACTAATACAGGTTTATTGTTGAGTTTTAGCAGTTCCTTATGCATATTGGATGTTAACTCCTTTTCAGATACATTGTTTGCAAACTTCTCCCCCATTCTGTAAGTTATCTCTTCACTCTGATTTTTTTCCTTTGTTGTACAGAACCTTTTTAGTTTGATGTAATCCATTATTTGTTTTTGTTTCCTATACTTTTGAAAAACAAAAACAAAATCAAAAACACAAATTCCTCCCCATTCCAGTGTGTTAAAATGTTTATAATAGTTTTCCTGTAATAGTCTCACTGTTTTTGCTCTTGCATTTAAGTCTTTAATTCACTTTGACTCTCTTATGTAGCTTGTGAGAGTTACATATCATTCTTCCACATAAATATTTCATCTTCCCAGCACTACTTATTGAAAAAATTGCCCTTTCCCCAGTGTGTGTTTTGACGTTTATCAAAAATCGGCTGGTTGCAGATGTGTGGGTTTATTTCCAGGCTTTCTATTCTGGTTCATTTGTCCTATGTATGTTTTTAATGCCAATACTATCCTGTTTTGATGAATACAATTTTATAGTATATATTGAAGTCAAGTAGTACTTCCTGATTTGTCCTTTTTTCACCAGATTGCTTTTACTTTTAGTTTTAGTTTTTGTTTTGTTTTGTTTTGTTTTGTTTTTAATTTGTGTTTTCTTAAAAATTCCAGGATTGCTTTTCTAAATCTCTGGGTAATATCATTGGCATTTTTATAGGAATTACACTGACTCTGTAGGTAGCTTTGGATAATATCAATATTTTAATAATTATTCTTTCCAATCTAGGCACAGAAATACTGTACTTCTTTCCACTTTTTGTGTGTGTCTTCAATTTCTTTCATTAATATTGTATAGTTTTTATAATACAGATCATTCACCTCTTTGCTTAAATTTATTCCTAGGTATTTTAATATTTTTGTAGCTATTACAAATAAGATGAGTTTCTTGATTTCTATTTTAGATCATTTGCACATTCTGGTTCACAGAATGCTACTGATTTTTATATGTAAATTTTGAATACTAAAAATTTATGGAATTCATTTATTAATTACAATATTTTTAGTAAAGTCTTAGGGTTTTCTATATATATGAAATATCTGCAAACAGTACCAATCTGACTTACTTTCCAGTTAATATGCCCCTTTTCTTTTCTTACCTGTCTCTTCTTATTAGAACCTCAGCACTCTGTTTAATGAAGGTGGAGAAAGTGGGCACCCTTGCCTTACTTGCGATCTTAGACAGTTTTCAGTTTTTCTCCATCCCATATAATGTTAATAGTTAGATTATAGATATGAACTTTATTATGCTGAGATATGTTCATTTTTTACCTAATGTGTTCAACATTCCTATCATGAAGGGATGTTGAAATTTATCAAATGCCTTTTCTGCATCTATTGAGATGACCACATATTCTGTTGATGCAATTTTTCATATTTATTGATTGGCAAATGTTGAACTTTTTATACCTGGGATGAATCTCACTTGATCATAGTGAAAAATCTTTTTAACATGCTGTTGTATCTGGTTTGTGAGTATTTTGTTGAGGATTTTGATATCTATATCCATCAAGGATAATAGCCTATAGTTTTGGCAATTTTATTTATTTTGTTTTATCCTTTTCTGGTCTTATTATCAGGGTAGTTCTGACCTTGTAGAATTCCTGGAGGTATTCACTCCTCTTCAGTTTTCTAAAATAACTGAAGTTGCTACTAGTTCTTTGATGTTTGCTAGAACTTAACAGCGAAGTCATCTGGTCCTGGGCTTTTCTTTGAAGTGATACTTTCTATTACTGATTTAATCTCATCACTTGTTATTGATCTGTTCAGGTTTCTATTTCTTCATTATCTAATTTTGGTAAAGTGTATGTATCCAGAAATTTGTTTATTTCTTTAGTTTATCAAATTTATTATCAAATGATTGTTCGTTATAATGTCTTGTTTGTATTTGTATTTCTGTGGTGTCAAGACAATTATTCTTTTCATAACTGATTTTATTTATGTAAGTCTTGTCTCATCTTTCCTTAGTTACTATGGTCATGGATTTATCAATTTTGTTTATCTTTTTAAAGACCCAGATCTTTGCTTCATTAGTCTCTTGCATCATTTTTAAGTCTATTTCATCTATTTTATCCTCTGATTTTTATTATTTCTTTATTTCTACTAATTTTGGTTTTGACATATTCTTGTTGCTCTAATTTACTGAGATGCAGTGATAGGCAATTTTGAAATTGTTCCACTTTTTTGATATAGATACTAATTGCTATAACTTCCCCCTAAGAACTGTTTGGGCTGTATTCCATAGATTTCCACATGCTATGTCTCCATTTTCATTTATCTCAAAAAGTTTTAATTTTCCTTTACAATCTCTTTCTTGATCCACTAGTTGTTCAAAAGTATGTTCTTTAATTTCCATGTATCTGCTTCCAAAGTTGTTCTTGCTATTGATTTCTAGTTTTATTGCATCATTGTCAATATACTTTCACTTTTAAAACTGTTGAAATTTGTTTAGTGGCCTAGCATATGATCTATCCTGGGCAATGTTCTATGTGCTCACAGGAAGAATGTGTATTCTGCAGCTGTTAGATATAATGTTAATGTAGGTTTCTCTCAGTTCCATTTGGTCTAGGTTGAAATTCAACCTGCTTTTTTTTTTTTTTTTTTTTTTTGCTGTTAACAATTTCTGTCTTCATGTCTAATGCTCAAGTGGGGCAATAAAGTCCCTTACAGTATAATAATATTGAAGTCTTCTTGTCTCTGTATGTCCATTTATATTTGCTTTATTTGTAAATACAAAAATGTTCTGAAATCAGGAAGTGTGATTGATGCCTCCAGCTTCATTCTTTCCTCTCAAGATTTGTGGTTCCATACAGATGTTAGAGCTTTTTCTCTGCTTCTGTAAAAGAAAATTGGAGTTCTCTTGAGTATTATATTGATCTATAGAACACTTTGAACATTTCCAGGTAATTTCTTTCTGCAAATACCATTTCTGACTTCAGTAGGCAGAGGTTGCCCCACCTTGCACCAAACCCCTACTGTGTTCTGCACCAAACTGTGATATAGCATTTAGAAGCATAGTTCCTTTTTTTTTCCTTTGCCCTTCATCCATACTTTATTTTCTTTTGGCTTACTCCATTCTTACCAATAATTCCCATTACATTAAATGCATCATAATAAATTGCACAAACACAAGCATCCAACCAAAAACTGAGCTAAACATAAAAGTCAACACTATAGTTGTACTCAATGTATGTAACAAAATAATACAGCAAGTGTTTCTCTTTCATTTCAACTCAGTTTACTGAAATTAGGAAATGAACTCTGGTATATAACACATGATAACTCCATATACGTTTAGATACTGAGTTAATTTCCTTTTAATGATGAGTATAATTATATAGAAGAAAAGAAACTGAAAGAAAAGAGGAATTAAGCTAAACTCTAAATTCATCTGATGGTAATTTGTTATTGATGTGCATGCAAAGCCTAAGCAATTTCCATTTTGTATGCCTAAAATTAATACTTATAATTCTCATAACAATGTAATATTGAATATTATTTGACTTTAGCTTAAGTTTTTTCTTTTTTGGTCATTATTATTATCTTTATTAAAATAATAACTTACTTTAATAAAAATAAATTCATTTCATCAAATCTTGATCTACCATAAAAAATATTTTATGTTTATTAATTCATGCACATAGGAAGCATGTCTTATGAAAATTGTACTAAACTGATTAACTTTTATCAGTCTATTATGGGCATATGCAAAAAAATTAATTCATCTCTGCTTTAATTTTCTGAGCAGATATTCCTAGGAAACTCTTATCTAGAGATCCTTAAAAATCATTTGCTTTCAATTGCAAAATGGTAAAATCTAAAACTAAATGACTTTATGACTTATAATACATTTAACGACTCCAAGAGCTAAGATTCTAAAAAATTCTTTATATTGTTTGAATATAAAGCAAAAGTATACAAAACAAAACTTTCAAAAACTAAAGACAGAGAGAAAGGAACAATTTAGAAATTAAAATTAGCTGATTTCCATGATGCAGCATTAGGACTAGTTACAGGCCTGGAGATACGGCTCAGTGCCTGCCTGGCAAGTGCAAGGTTATGAGTTTGATTCCCTATACCAGAAACAAAACAAAAAACAAAAACAACAACAAAAATGGCTAGTTACAATTAAGTCACATGAAAATGTGTGCAAGTTCTAAATTTTGGTTTTGTTTTGTTTGTCTTTTTTGAGACAGAGTTTCACTATGCAGGCTGGCCTTGAGCTCACTTTGTAACCCTGACTGGACTCAAACTCACAGCAATTCTCCTGCTCCAGCCTCCTAAGTGCTGAGATTACAGGCATGAACCACCATGCCTGGCTTTAAGTTTTGAAGAGTTTCTTCTCTTGGGGTTGAAACTAGGCTCAAATGGTAATATTGCTCTCAGTTTTCATACCTATAATCTGATGTTTATCTATTATTGAAATATACATTCTTTCATTAAGCAGAAATTCATTGATCATCTGTATAGAACAAAGCATTATATGAATACTCTCAGCTCAAGTAATACCTGACTTGGTTCTAGTGCAAAGTTTATAGGAATTCATAAAACATACCATAAAAATGGTTAACTTTTTTTATATACCAGGGATTAAACTCATGACCTCACACCAGGTAAGTGCTTGAGCCACTAATCTAAATCCCTAGCCCTTAAATGTTTAAATTCTTAAACAATGTAAGATCATAGAATAGAAATGCCAGTGAAAGAATGGTGATGTTCACTGATTCCATCTGCTGGTGCTACTTAATATTCTTGTCCTCTGCATTTCATCTGTTTCACTGTAATTTACAAACCTTCACATTAGTTTAGACAATTTTGGCAAGGATTTGATTTGGCAGCTTAATGCACATTCTTTCAGCCCTTAAAAATGCTATGTAACACTCTGTAGCTAAGATATATATAACCAATGTTCCTGACTCCTATGAAGTATACAAGTACAAATGTAAATAAGTTCGAAGGAGATGGAAGAGAAGTGGGGCTGTCATTGAAAAGAGCGTATGTACAGGTTTCCTCTCTTATTCTGAAGCCCAAGCACATAAAGAGGCTTGGACAGGGTGGGTGCCAGCTGCCTGGCATGGAGTCAGAGGCCTCTCTGCAGATCTGCATCCCCTTGAATCCCACAGCTCATTATGTAGTCTGCTCACTTGGCCTGCCTTCTGCTGTTTTCCTCATTTTGGTGCAGAAAAAAACCAACACTAAAAAATGCTTTCTGCATATCACATTAACTTTATTTCATCCTAATTCACAGAGGAAAATGGAGCGTGGTTTGATTCTCTGATTTGTTCCCATTAAACTCTATTCTCTGTCAGGCTAACCCCAAGAAGGATCATAAGAGGCGCATGTATACTGCTTCAGGTTGTTCTGTACCTTGTCACCTTCATTTCCCTTTTAAGTCATGTTTTGTTGGTTTTACTTCACACTATGAAATTAATTGCTCTCCAGAGTATATGACATCATGCATTTTTAATGGATATGACATGGAAATTAAATGCTTTTAAAGCCTTCTGAAACAGTAGTAAGATGGATCCACTACCATAATGATTCCATTTTCAGCAAAACATTTAATTTAAAAATTTGTAAAGCATGTCAGTAAATGGCAGGCATTTGAAAAAACCACCTTTTGGGGAAAAAAAGTATGGACAGTAATACAAGACAAGTAATACAAGTAATACAAACCCCTGTCAATTTGATCATACTCCTGTTGTATATAATAGCCTTACATTTGGTCTTAGAGGACAGAAAACCATATATCTTTTCCTTTCCCATCACTCTATCGTTTTGCTTAGGATCTAGGGTAGAAAGAGTGACTAAGAAATATTGGATGAAGTACTGCATTACCAAATGATTGAATGTATAAATGTGTATAGTTATTTACACATGGTAGAAATCAAAGAGATC
This sequence comes from Dolichotis patagonum, assembly GCA_004027295.1. Lineage (NCBI taxonomy): Eukaryota > Metazoa > Chordata > Mammalia > Rodentia > Caviidae > Dolichotis > Dolichotis patagonum. The sequence goes on along the minus strand of PVJX010000563.1, from coordinate 102,017 downwards.
AAAGGTCTTCTCAAGGTAAACACTGTGGGATAAAAGTTGGTGGGGTGTTTTTTCTTTTCTTTCAGGAAACAAGAATACACAGTTGAGTGGTTTCCATCCCTCTGACCATTCAGGGAAAAATGTCCTTTAGCTACCTTTCCTATCTAATCTACTGCTCCCATTTCCCTATTCAAAGTCAATTTCAGTACCCTGGCTTCTTTGCTGTTCCCTGTAAACATGCCAAAGACATTCATACTTCAGAGCCTTTGTTTTCCTGCTCTTTGTCTTGGATCCCCTTCTCTCTAATATTTTTCTTCAATGTTTCCTGGCTTCCACTTAAGTATAATCTCAAATTTGTCATTCCTAATTACCTCACATTAAAAGCTCATTCTTTCTATCCCTTTCTCTCCAATACTTGTTGCTAGGTATCACTGTATATATTTCTTTGTAAATGTTAACTTTAAGAGAATAAGGATTTGTCTACTTTGTTCAACTGCGTATCTTCGATCAGCATAACAGTACCTGTCAATACATATTTGGAGAATGAATATACAAATTTAGTACTTATTTGGTTAGAAAGATTTTAGTAGAGAGGTAGTACCTCAGGGATAAAGAAAACTAATTTGGAGTGAAACCAGTTCAGCCTTATCATTTACTATTTGAGACCTTAGACAACTTATTTGACTTCTCTAAGTTTCAATTTTTCTCTAAATAAGAAGAAATAATAGTTGCTGTGTTGCAAACACATAAAGAATGACAGCTTCAGGATGGATTAATACAGGAGCAGACATATTTTCCAGAACATAAAGCCTAGTTGGGAATGATAAATTCTAGGCTAAATGGAGAGCAAGATTTCTAAAATCTTGCATTTACATTCTGCCCCCTTCTTCAGTACTGGATATTGAACCCCGGGCCTTTGCATTTAGCTACTTTTTTAGGCCTTTTTAAAAATTTATTTTGAGACAAGTTATTATCAAGTCACAAAATTGCCCAGGCTGATTGGAATTTAATAACCCTCTTGCCTCAGCTTCCCAGAGTGCTGGGATTATAGGTGTGAACCACCTCCATACAACTCTATATCTTCTTTATAATTTAGAATGCGTATGTCAGTGGCCTCCAAAACAATTAATTATTATTATTATAGAAAATTCAAACCAATATTTCAAAATTAAAAATTGTGAAGATATGTAGAAACATCTCAAAAAGTCCTTTATTTCACTTAGAAATAAATGCGTGACAAATTTTTTTCATGCTGTCTTCCCTGGATTCCTTTGTTAATTTCCCCTACTCATGGGGCTCAGGAGGGAATGTAATCTAAGACTCTTCTATTACTAAAGGTTAAGCATATGACTCTACCTGGCTGGTTAGCATCATTTCATCTGGGGTTGATTTGGGCACTCGCAGATAAGCTAGTGCTGGTTGCCACGTTTTTCACCTCATGGAAAGCACTGGTTGAAGTAAGAATCATGCCAACACAGAGACAGCAGAGTTGAGAGATAAAGACATAAAATCTTGAGGTCATTTAAGCATGACTGCAGTTAGCTTTACCTTTTCTGCCTGGACTTTGAAATTATGGGAACCAATAAATTATGTTCTTTAAGAAAGCTAGTTTAAGTTGTAAGAGGCCAAAGAAATACAGAAGAATATGAGGAAACCACAGAAAATAAGACAGAGTTTGTCCAAATCACAGAACAACAGGATGAAACAACATTGAATCAATTCTTGTATTTAGTAAAAGCCGTTTTACTATCAATCCCTACCATAAGTCTCTGTTTTCATCATGTCCTCACTCCCAGTGCCAGGCTGGGGTACCCTGACAGTAGCTTAGAGCTTAGAAATCCCAATTTCACTGTTCAGTAAGGAGCATCGTAGCAATAGAGGTTCTAACCAGCAAGAAGAGAGCTGTGTTCTCACCTTCCAAGCTAGACTCAATACATTTTCATACAGAATCATGAATATGCCTCAGAAAAGGGCTCTGATACATTATTAGTGCAAGTCAATTGAATTCACCATATAATCAGGTTGCTCACAGGCAAACATTAGAAACTTGTTTATTCTTAAGTACAAGATTGGGTTTTTTTTACCACTGTAAATGTATGTGTATAATATGATTGTTTTCAGTTACAAAATAGTATAGTACAAGGAACTCTAAAGTCCTTGATACAACTTCAGACATCCATAAAATTAAATATATTTTTATAATAATTCTAAAATATTACTGTATTTTTACCTTCATTCTTTCACAGATATCAGTAGACACTTCTGGGAGCTTAGACCCCTAAGTGAGATGTAATATCAGATTGGATGTACAAATAAATATGAGAATCTAGCTGTCTCCTCTTAAGCTAAAAATTAAAAATGTTTGCAAAACACTTTAAACTATGCCATTCTTAAAGTATATTCATTTCCACAAGACATTTCATCAATGTAAAATGAACTTGTTGCTATTTAAAAATTAGTAGTAATATTTTAAAATTTTTCACAGTTTTAATTACTAAAGTGAAAATATTGATAGGTATATAACCACATAAATAAAATGCCTGGGATCTTCAGCTATCTTTAAGAATATAATGAGCTCTCATGACTAAAAAGCTTCAGAATTACAGTAATAGATTAACTGTCTGAAACTATAATCTTGTAACAACTGAATATTGTATATATTTGCTGTCAAATAAAACTATTTAATTTTAAAGTCTAAAAACCATATGGTAATCTTGAGAAACAAATCTTTATTATAATTTATTAAATGGAGTGTTACATAATTTTATATTGATTTTGAAGTGTCTATAAGGTAAAATATTGATTTGTTATCAAATGTTGTTATTAATAGCATGCCTGTATTTTTTAAAGTACTGTTATTATCACTTTCCAGATGAAGAAATTAGGTCTCATCATCCGAATTGTCTAAAGCAGGTGTAGGCAAGCTTCTTTTGTAGTGGAAAAAAGGTATAACAAACTTTCATAACAAAATAATAGGAGATTAACAACAGTTAATACATTGCATGTTGTTACCTTTAAAGTAGTTGCACATAGTACAAAGATACATTAGTAAAATTTCACTAATTGATATTAGCATAAACCTTCCTTTTCAATGAACTAAGAGGTACTTTTCATATAACTGACTTGCATTTTTTTCCTTTTTCCCTTCTATCCTTTCCTGTTTCCTCCATCTTAGTTTCTTTTTCATTTTGTACAATTTCTTCCCATTTCACAATATCTACTGTACATTTTAGACTTTATTTACTTTCAGTTTCTCACACCAGGGAAACAATAAGATGTTTACACATGTGCATCTGGTTTATTTCACTTAAGAGTATGGTCTCGAGTTGCATCCATTACCTATAAAAGTCTTCAGTTTATCCTTCTTTATGACTGAGTATAAAAAATCATATCTTTTTATCCTTTCTTCAGTTGATAGGCATTTGAGTTGTTCCAAGATTTAGTTATTACAAATTGTGTTGCTATAAACATGGGTGCACATATATTGCTATGGTATGATGTTTCTAATTCTTCTGGGAAGATACTAGAAGATGAATAGCTGGGTCAAATGGACCTCTAATCCTAGTTTTTGAGGAATCTCCACACTGATTTTCACAGTGCCTGTAAGGTTTACATTCCAACCAACAGTGGAGAAGGGTTCATTTTTCCCCCACAGCTCCACAAACATTTGTTATTAGTTGATTTCTTGATGATAGCCATACTTTCTGGGGTGAGATGGAATCTCAGTGTTGTTTTAATTTGCATCCCTCAAATGATCAATGACTTTGAACATTTTTTCATATATTTATTTGCTATTTCTATTTCTTCATCAGAGAAGTGCATATTCATCTCAGATGCCCATTTTGGATTGGGTCTTGGAATTTGAGGGACCTGATGTTTTTCAATTCTTTGTATGTCCTAAGTAGAAGTTCTTTGTCTGAGAGATAGTTGCTAAATTTTTCCCCTTCTGTGAGTTGTCTCTTCACTCTTGGTGATTTTTTTGATATGTAAAGGCTTTGTAAGAAGATGAGATCCCAGTTGTTGATTCTTTACTACTGTATCTTGTACTATGTGCAACTTCAAGTATGCCTTGTGTAGTTTGCGTTTTGTTTTTGAACTCTGCCTACCTCTATGTCTTCAAGATTTCTACCTACTTTCTCTTCCCTGGAAGAGTTAGTGTTTCTGATTTAATATTTAGATCTTTGATCCATTTTGACTTTATTTTAGTACATGGTGATAGACATGGGGCTATTTTTAATCTTCAGCACATAATGAACCAGGTTTTCCAGCACCATTTAATAGAGACTATATTTCTTCCAGGAAACATGTTTGGCTCATTCGTCAAACCAAAGATGGCTGTAGGGCCAAGGATTTAGCTCAGTGGCTCAAATGCTTGCCTGGTATGCATGAGGTCATGAGTTCAATTTCTGATACAAAAAAAAAAAAAAAGAAAGAAAGAAAGAAAGAAAAAAAGAAATAAAAGAAAAAGATAAGGTAGCTAAGTGTGTTTGTAGTTGTGTCTGCATCTTCTAATCTGTTTCACTGATCCTAAAATTTGTTTTTTTTTTTTAACCAGTACTATACTGATTTTATCACAGTAGTTTTGCAGTATAATTTCAAGTCAGGGGGCAAACTTTTTATGTAAAGGTCCTGACAATAAATATTTTGTCCTAGCAGGGGATGTAAATCCTAACTCAATGCTCAGTTCTACCCTTAGACTAAGAGCTATAAGCACTGTGTAACCCCAAGACTGTGGCTGTGTTCCAGTAAAACTTCACTAATGAACATTGAAGTTTGAATTTCATGCAATTGGTATGTGCCATGAAATACTTTCATTTTTAATGATGCCTCTATGTAAAAAACTGTTATTAGTCCATAAGCAGTAAAAAGACAGGCAATAAGTTGAATTTTTAATTTTCAAACAGTTGTTCCATAGAATTATCACTGAAAATTGTTTCTTTAAAGTATACCAACCTCAAGTGCCCACTGATACCATACATGCTACTGATGGTGATTTTTCTTATAAGAAAACAAATGTTAATCTTGTACATCTGCCTTTGGGCCTCAATCAGAAGGACCTAGACCCTGAAATTGACTTGTCATAGGATAAGCAATGACAATGCATGTCTTTAGTCTATACGGGCCCTTAGGCACCAATTTGCAAACATTGCTATGTAGTATATTATAAGAAATGGCATCAGTTTCAAGATTCAATACGCAAAATGAGGTAATTTGAACATTCTACTTCTCATGATATCAAATGATCCTACATCACATGCAGCACCCTCAGGGCATAGTGAGAGAAGGAACATAGAAAATATGTAACTGGAGAGAGTATAACAATTGTATATTTGTTTTTGATATTACATAGCCAATTGGGATGATGTTTCCCAAACTTTCATACAAATAAATTTTGGACTCTTGTTAAAATGCAGTTTCTGGTTTAGTGAATCTGGAGTGGGACCAAAAAGTCTGTATTTCTAACAAATTCCAAATAATACTGGTACCCTATGGGTTCAGGATTAAGAAAGGGACTTCTTGAATTGCACAAATTTGGTGAAGTTAAACAACCTGCAGAACAGAATCTGCATGAGCACATGATACCCAGGTAGCTCATATGTACATACAAGTCTGAGATGGTACATCTCAGAACCAATTACCATGACAAGTGTTCTCAATACACTGGCAAGTCAATCCAAGTATATTAAATAATTCTCTAACAATAGCAAAACATAATGAGTGTCTTTGAATAAATAAGGAAAGAAGAGAATACAGTTCTTCTAAGGTTTGATATGTGGACATTATTTCACACTGGAGAGCCTAGGCATTATTTCCTAAAGAGGTAACCTGTTCTAACGTCTACCAGTGAGCATATATTCAAATCCAGAAAATAGAATATAGAGCAAGAGCTCAAAGGCAGATACAAATAAAAACTTCTGATATTAGGAATTGGTAAAAACAACTAATTAATAGAGCCACAAAATATTTTAGGAATGTTAAGTTTGAATGAAATTATTCTCATGAAAACCAGTAATACCACAATAGTGAGTAATCAGTGAAACCACAACCTACAGCTGCAGCATGTCCTCTGAAGAGCTGACATGAGGTGATAATTCAAAGGCTTGATGCTTTCTCTCCTAGCCCAAGATTATAGAAAACTGCATCTAGAATAGTATTCAGACATTATGCATGCATATGTACATAAAATAGAAAGCATTCATGGTTACTTGATAAATATATGTTGAATAATTTCAAGAAAAGTCAGACTTGTGAAAAAATTCTGAATAAAAGAATTTTCATTTCATTTCTTAATAAAAGAGTTTTTCATTTCATTTCATTTCTGAATAATAGAATTTCATTTCTAATTTTAAGGGTGGCAATTGCAAAATTCCTCAACCTTAGCAATGTTATGTCTTGTCCATGTGATTTGTGGTAACCCTTGAAGAGGAATAGGGAGGATATCATGTTTGTGATCCAAGTATTAAAAAGCAATAAGAAATGTTTTGGACACAACACTACAAGCATATATTTGTTGATAACAATATTGAAAGTTTGATAATGGAATCTGGAAGACTGAGCTCTTGAGAGTAGTACCTACTTAAATAAAAAAGCAGCACAATTCTATCTGGCTATGAGCTTACTTTTGCAGAGTGGTGCCTTTCAAGACCTCTAGAACCCTAGAGAGCACTTCTTGGCACTGCATGAAGGAAGGGACTTGATACATTTCCTTGGTTTGCAGACCTGGCTTTCTAAACCACCCAACTCTATTTGTACCTTTCCTTTCGTTTCTTTTTACCATCCCTTGGCTACAGGCCTAGTTTCCCATGTACCACCAATCATAATCATGTTTTTATCCTTAGTTTTCAGGTACTTCTTTCTTCTGAATCTGATCATAACCACTCACAACAATAGTTTCACAGTACTTCATATTTTAAGTAAACTCAGGACCTTCACTGAGTCATGTCTCTTTTTATATTATAACTCCCGAATCATTTCATGCTTACCATCTGGCCCATTTTTTTAAGAAGTGAGAGAAACACTCTGGATCTGATCAGAGCAGATGATATTTAATGATCTAACCATTATTTTTGGTTGACACTGAGCTCCCATTCTGCATCTTTTCATTGATATTTCCAGCTGTTTCCATTGACTCCACCACTTGATTATCTCTTACTTGGAGGAAAGATTTACTTTTTTAACTCTCGTAAGTCCTATATTCACCAAATGTTTTCCAAATTTTGATGACTGAGTGACTCTAAGGAAAGAAGAAATGTATACTGAATGTCATTCACATGCATGCCCAGACGGAGAATAGTTGCATAGGCCGTGGCTGATACAGTCTCTGAAAGGAAGAGCTATCACTTATTCATTATGAAATCACATGCATCTGCCTAAAGCCAACATATTTTGTTCACTTTTTATCTAGGCCAAAATCAGACAAGCAACTAACTTTAGGTCAATATATGTGCCAACCTTTTACAATTCAGATGACATACTTCTATCTGTATTCATTATATAGAACAAAGCTGCTGTAAAATTATTTTCTTACATAATTTGTAACCTCATTGATCTAAAACTGTGGATTCTTGTTCAGAAAATAATGTCTATACCTTTAAAAAGTACATTTTCTAAGAATACCTGATAATTTTTAATATCCATGCCAAATATTTAAAAACTTTTCTGGGTCAAAAGATTGCCTTTTTACTCTAACATACAAAGTTCTACATTCACTAGAAGATTTTTGTCTTTTTTTTTTTTTTGTACTGAGGATCAAACTCATGACCTCACACTTGCCAGGCAGACGTTTATGCCACTGAGCTAAACCCCTAGCCCTCAATTTTTGTCTATTAGTCAGTACATAAAGGAGTGATCTCAGATAGCTTCCATTTATATTTGTGATAAAGCCAATATTAAATTTATTTTGTGTAAGAAGCAGATATGCAAATATGTCTGCTTTTAATGTGTGAGTGAATGCAGACAGACTGAGGGGGAAGTGTTGCTCACTCCTTTTGGTGTCTCCAAAACTGAATAAATTTACCTATTGTGTAATTATATGCATAATTAAAAATAATTAGGAGGGCTAGTTAGGATGAAAAAACCTACTCTTAAGTTTGCCTTTGGAGTCACTTGCTTTTCTTGTTACAGTGGCATTAGTTGTTTTACAACTAGCTTAAAGGATTTCTGCACAGTTAAATACTCATATGGCTCTTGAAGCATTTGCTTCATAAGTCTACCTCTCAAAAAGTAAAGATCTTTTCATGGCAGAAAACAGCTGCTACCTGTGTCTACAACTTGATCTTGCTCTGCCAGAATCTTCATGTTAGCGAAAACCCAAAGTTATTGGAGATATTTTAAAAATCATATTTTAAGTTTTTGGTATGTGCAGACACATATATCATTTTATTAAAGAACATTATAGCAGTTGTAGGTTTTACATTGTACATATTAATAAACTGAGACTCAACAGAGTTTTTAGCAGCTTTACCCAAAGTCACACAATTACTAACTGATAAATAAGATTCATCTGACTCTAAACTATAAATATTAAAAACAACAGTAATTATTTACTGAGTACAATCTGCCAGTTACTTTCCTGAGCATGTCCCAAGCTTACCTTAATCCTTATAATAACTGCATGAAGTAGATGTGTATTGGTTACTAATTTTCTTGGTAAGGGGTCAAGTATAAAGAGGTTAAGTAGCCTGACAGGGAATGAAAGGGAGCAGAAAGATGACGAAAAAAGAATAAAGGCATATTATGAATATGTACCTATTCTTCACAAGAAATATAATCATGATGTACCACAAATGGATACCAATAACAATAAAATTTAATTTTAAAAAGTAGCTTGCTTAAGTCTACATTGCTAAAGTAGCATAGGGATTTGACCAGGATGGCCTGAATTAAATATCTACTACTTGATCAAAATACTGTTATAGATACCTATTTTAAAATTATTCTAAATGATCTAGCTACCAATACTGCTTTTATTAATGCAATTCATAAACATATATATCCACACATATGTAATGACAAAATTGATGTATTCATGTCAATGTTTGCCTTTCTGAGCCTCTACTGTGAATGCTAGGTTTTGTGTGTACAGAAACAAAAGACTGGCCATGTTGGAACTTAGGGCTCTGGGAAACTGAGCAAGCAGCCAGCCACCTGGTAAGTGGCTGTGAGTCTAAGGGCGCAGGCTGAGGATCAAACATCCCATCATCCACTCCCCATCCCTAACCCCCGTTTAGCAAGTGGGAACCAGAGATCTGAGCAGCTCTTGGGAGGTTGACCATATGTAATATAGCCAGTAAGGGGGATTTCCTTCTACAATCTTTTTGAAGGCAAATATCTTTATCACCGTTTTGCTTTGTCCTGATTAATGGTATTGCTCTATTCAATATTCTGTTTTGATAAGTTCTATAATATTCTGTATTTCCTTTGATTTTTCTATACCTGATTGAAATAACAACTATTGTGAAGATAATAAGATACACTACGGTACCTATTACTGTTGTCCCGGTAACCTGCTGTGAAGTTCTGTACCAATTTCACTACACTGTCTCAACTGGCTTTATTCCTTTTGGTTCTATTGTATTTTACTACCTTCAAATTAATAAAAAATTTTTTTTAAAAAGAAACAAAAGACTATTTCTCATTAAAAGATCACAGTGAAGTTGTAAAAGAGACAAGCTAATAAATTCCCTAAAGTAGTTTAGTGAGAATGTTGTACTCCTACAGTAGTAAAGAAACATTTTCTAGAAGCAAGTTTAAGTGACACGTAAAAGTGTTGCACCATGTTGTTTGTAGTAGTGTACCGTAGGTAGAGCAGTCACAGCTGAGAAAGCAGGGTGGCCTGTTAATGGAATAGCAGGGCCTCATGAATGTTTCTGTGAAAAGTGTACACTTGACTGACCCCCCAAAATAAGTATCCAACCTCAAAAAGCCATCAACACTCAAAAATAACTTTTTGTAGGGTCATCACACATTTATTAAATGTCTATAATATATCAATCATTACTAATTGTGTAGGAGCTAAGGCACAGATCTTGCCTTTTAAACATTTGCTATGCTATTTGCTTATTTGAAGAGTTTATTTTTATCCTATCACCAGCTGAGAGGCATTGAATGAACTGAAGCAGGATAGCATGATATACTGCATGCTTAAAACAATTATTTCTAAGCAGTAGTCTCTATTGAAAAGAATGCCAACATTTTAAAACAATTAGTTATATATCTCAGAATCTGTACTTTTTTCTTCCTCTTAATTTTACTTAAATTTTATCTTCTTTGTTTAGTCTTTTTTAAATACAGTTTATGTTTACAGGTTTTAATTTATAGCAAACTTAAGTAGAACATACAGAGATTTCTCATACACTCCCTTTCCAAACAAGTACAGCTTCTACAACTATCAAAACTCAAAGTGTTTTATTTGTTGCAATCTACTTGATGCATCATTATTACCTGAAGTGTTAAACTAAGGTCCTGTTGATATTGCACATTCTATGGGTTTTCACAAATGTAAAATGATATCTACCACTGTGAAATCATACAAAGTAGCTAAGCTGCTGTAATAATCTTCTGGACTTTTCTTTCTAGTCATTTCATTGGAAACATTTTTCTACTATTATTCAGTTCAAATTTTTTTTAATTCCCACCATAATTATTTTTTGACCCATGAATTATTTATAAGTATGATGTTACAATTCTAAATACTGAAGGCTTTACTTCTGCTTTAATTCTGTTGTAGTCAGAAAATAGACTCTGTATGACTTAAATCCTTAATGTTTATTGATACATGTTTTTAAATCCAGTATATGGTGATCTTGAAAATTTCATTAGTGACTAGATTAAGTTGGTTAATAGTGTTTTCAAATCTTTGTATATTTGCTGGTTATTTTGTCTAGTCCCTCCATCATTTACCGAAAAGAGATGTTAACATCACTATATAAATGAGTTCTCCAAAGAAGTAGAATTAACAGGATATGAATAAAATAGATACAGATCTACTTATTAAGAGATCTATTTTAAGAAACTGGCTCATTTGATTTGAGGGCAGCCAAGTCTGAAATCTATCAGGTAGGCTAGCAGGTTGGTCACTCAGGCAGGATTCAACATTGCAGCCTTGAATTTGAAACTGTAAGACAGGGCAGGAATCTAGAAACTCGGGTAGGATTTAGGGCTTCTGCTTTGACTTTTGCTTTAAGATTTTTAATTGATTAGATAAGTATTCACCCACATTATCCAGTATAGCTTGATTTAATTAGAATAAACTGATTGTAGATGTAACTAGATATACAGAATATATCCACAGTAAAACCTAGATTAGTGTTTGATTAAGTTACCAGAGGCTACTCAAATTGATACAGAAAACTGACCATTGTACCAATTGCAAATGAGATTTGGTGTATTTCTCCCTTTATCCTACCAATTTTAACTTCATGTGTTGTCATGATAGTTTGATCCATTTATTATTATAAAATTCCTTTTATCTGATAAGGTCTCCCTTAATTGATTTTATGTAAACACACATACTCTTAGCTATTTTAGTTATTTTTAGTTATTTTTATAGTATTTTTCCCTACTCTTTCAACCTACATAGGTCATTTTATTTATATTGTGTTTCTTATAAAGAATATGTTGTCTTTCTTTTTCCAATATGACAATGTCTGCCTTTTACTTTGAGTGTTAATTTATTTATATTCAATGTAATTATTACTATAGCCTACTTCCTGTTTTTGTCTTTGTAACACTTCCCCTCCATTCCACTCTTTTTATTTGCCTTGGAGTTTAAAACATAATGCACAGTATTTAATTTAATCTTTCCCATTGACTTTTAAGGTACACTTCTTTTTTTTTTTTTTTACAAATTGTTCAGTCTAAAAAATGTATGTCAAGTGATCATAGTCTACTTTCAAATATTCTATTACTTTGCAAACAATATGAAATCCTTATAGATTATTTATCCTCTCTTCCTGGCCTTTGCATTTTTATTTTCTTCTATTTTACCTCAGCATCGGCTATAGTTCAATACACTGATATTCTTCTTGCCTTTAAAAATCAACATATCATGAAGAAGTTAAAATTGAGTATATATTAAAAGGACTCTAAGATGATCTTTAATCTCTGCCCTTTCTGAGACTCTGTTGATTTCTACAGACCTGAGGCTGCATTTGGTACCTTTCTTTAGCCTGAAAAAAATCATCTTTTTGTGTAAGCATTCCTACCAAAGCTCTCAGCTTTTATTTTTATTTTGCTTTAATTTTTCAGAATTTTTTTGAACATAGACCTCTAGAGTGATTTTTTTTTTCTTTTAGACTCTAACATATCATTTCACCACCTCCTGGTCTACAAAGTTGGCTGTCTCTCACATAATTGTTTCCTATGTATAGTTTCTTTTTTTTTTCTGGTAGCTTCTAAGATTGATTCTTTACTTTGGGTTCAACAGTTTGGGAATAATGTGCCTAAAAAGTGATTTCCTTTGTAATTGCCCTGCATTGGGGTTTACATGAGAAGTAGGTGGAAATTTTTAAGAATTGTATTGAAGAAATCCAAATATATTAAGCATAAAGTATATGGGTGATTTTCTTGTCCACATATAAGATTGTGAAACAGACTTTGTGAAAAATTTAGGCTATTACTATCATAAACCATGGTAGCTGGTAAATTGTGGAAAGCAAGTTACCATTAGGGAAAACATAAGAACAAATTTTTTAAAGGTCTTGATTGCTTATATTACCATCAGGAAAATCTAAGATGAGACAAGTAATTTAAAATAATAACTTGTACAACTGACATTCTTGTTGAGGATTTGCTTATTTGGGTAATTAGTTACATGTTCATTCCTTGGTGCTAGCAAGAACAAAGCATTACATTTCCAGTGGCCATGGCAGATGTTATAGTTAAACAATCCAACAACTGGTGTAGTAATGCTTTGGCAATCAGCAGAAGTTAGGCATTGGTAGTGATCAGGTACAGCAGTCCAACAGTCTGGATCTTTGGTATGTGGGAAAAAGGGAAAACTAAATGAGGAAAAAATGATGACCTCAAAATCCATGCCCTTTTCTACCTCTGATTTTAGATTCATTTTTGATAAATACCTATTCTGTTTTTGTAAAATATAGTAAGTTTAGGGGCCTCACAGACTACATCAGGAATTTTAATTTTTATACTTCTAATAACTGTTGATAAAATATTAATTTTTTTTCTTTTGAGATGATTAATCTGAAGGATTTCACACTGAAATATTTCTTAATTTTGTCAGAACTTCTAATTAATAATACCAAAGAAGTTTTGATACACAACCAATCTGGAAGAAATGAAGCCAGAATGAGCATCCTTGAACTCTGCATGAACAGTTCATTTACATGTGTTTGCACTGACTAAATTTGTATCCCAGGAGAAAAGAGATAAGTTCATGTCTATGCTGGTTTGCATTCAAATGAAAGGAAAATAAATTAATTTTGGTATATAAATTTACTAAAATTGTAAATCAGATATTTTTCTTTAAAGGAAATATTAATTTCAAAATAGCTTTTTCTAAATAATAGTAAGAAAAATTAAATTATAAAGTGATCTTTATATTTTCTTTTACATTTTAAAACTGACCTCAAAAATTTAGTAGACAGTAAAATATTTAACAGCTGCAGTACTAATCTCAATCAATATTTTTCATTTGCTCTTACAAACAAATGGAAAGTTTTTCATGCCAGTAAACTCAAGTCACAGGTAAGTATTTTACAATTTATAATTCCATGTTGTTACTTTTCTGAGTATCAGAATTATATTTAATCACAGAAAACATGCAACACAAGTGAAATAGTATGGTACGAATCACTTAAGTGTTTCAAATGTTAAGCAATTTTCCTATAGTAAAAATTCAACTAACAAAAGACCTTCGATAGAAACTCAGGTTTTTCTTATGCTCTGATTATGGTAGTTTTGTTGCTAAAAGTTGAGAGCTATAGCATAAAAAAACCAAAATAGTGAACTGAGTCATTTATTGGTGTACTCACTTACCCAATCAATTGTTTTTATTAGGTGATAATATTGGAGATAAAGTTGTAAACACAGAAAATACATTCCTTGGACTTCAGGAGAAGAGTTGCCTCAGTAATAGATAATAAACAACAAATTATGTAATTAATTGTGTAAATTAGAATAGTGGTATGTAAAATTAGGCTGAAGTTCACCATACTGAGGAACTTCCAGCTTCCTTGGGGAAATAGTTCTTCAACTCAGATCTAAAGGAAGAGCAACAGTGAGATAAACGTATGCAACTCAGGGTATAGGCAGAAGGAAGACAATAGGAGCAATGGTCCAGAGATTAGATGAAGCCTCTTAGAATCAAACATTTACAGTCCTTGGTGGATGGGATGCAATGGTAGGATGGAGATTTCTGTGGGGTTAGCAGGGCAGGATTACTCATAATCACTGTATGTCTTATAAGTGATTTTGGTTTTCACCTTAAAAGCCATTATTGAATACCTTTAGGCATGGAGAGACATGAAAGATTTTGCATTTTAAAAATCATCCAATTGGTGACAAAGTGGATAATAGTTAGAATGGTTTTACAGTGGATGAGAAAGCCCAATTAAAGGGCTTTTCTAGAAATTCAGCCCCCAAATGAAGATTTGACCAGGAATGGCAGAGACAGACAATAAGAGATATGTATTCAACTTACAGATATTCAGGAAATAAATCAACAGGAATTGAAGACTAATTAAATATAAAGAATGATCCTCAGTTCACTGTGTGTTCAATTTGTAGATGTCAGTGTAATTTGATGAGGCAGGCAGCCCTACAAGAGGCTCATCATTTTCTTTCATGTGATGGGGAAAGGAGCAGAGACACAGAATTGGGCTTTGGTACAATTAAGTTTGATATGCCTACAACATGTTCAAGTGGAGTCAGTGGGTGAGAAATTTTATACGCCTGGAACTAAAAGGAGACATAAATTTGAAAGAGGATAAATAAAGTTATGATAATGCGATTGTCTCAGAAAAGTTTCTCAGGAAAATTCTACAGAATCTCAAAGATCTGTGAAAAATGTCACTAGGGTTTCCACAGGAAACAGTAACTCAAAACAATAATAAAAATCAGTTTTTGAACTTAATGTGCTATATGATGGACTGTGAATGAATATTCCTACTAGAAACTTTGCTAGAGAATCTTCAGCCCCATTCAGTAATGCGCAAGACAGGGCACACCTAGGTGAGCCCATTCTCAGATTTTGATACAAGGTGAGGGAGGCCTTGAATATCTGTTCAGTGATGCACTGCACAAAGCAAAACTTATCAATTCATCCCTCCAAATTAACTTTCTCACCTGTCTTTATGCAAAGTTGATGATGGAAGCAAGTAAGCTTCAATAATATAATATCATAGGAACATTTATATTCTAAAGAAGATATGTATGCACACCAAGATTAATCTAATTCCTACTGCTTTTCACTGTGGCAAATGAAACAAAACATGAATAATGTAAGTTTAAAAAGGGTATGTATCACAGAGGTATGATGTTTTTAATTCTTTTGGGAAGATACCAAGAAGAGGATTAGCTGGGTCAAATGGAACCCTTAGCTTCAGTTTTTTTGAGAAATCTCCACACTGATTTCCATAGGGGTTGTACCAGTTTATGCTCTCATTAACAGTGAATAAGAGGTCCTTTCCCCCACACTCCTGGAAGCCTTTGTTATTGGTAGATCTCTTGATGATAACTATTTTTTCTGGAGTGAGATGGAATCTCAGCATTGTTTTAATTTACATTTCTCAAATGAACAATAATGTTGAACATATTTTCATACATTTATTTGCCATTTCTATTTTTTCATTTGAGAAATGTCTAAAAAATAAATGATGTCATGAAATTTGGCATCTCTTGAGATTTTTCTTAGTTACTGGGCCTTTCTTTTTATATTTTATTTGCATGTGCATTTCACAAGTATGTCTGAGAAAAAGTCAGATAGCACCTCCTGAGAGTCAGCCATGCTAGGATTGGGAAGAGCCCAACAAGCCAACTAGCCAGCCTCTGGTAAGCTGTGCAAGCCATGTGGGGCCCAGGAAGAGAAAAGTCAGATAATGCCTCCTGTGAACCTACTGGTGTGCAGGCTGAGAATCACCACCTGTTCCTCAACCTTACCTCTGTAAGTAACCAGCTGGTTTGGAGGACAGGCTAAGTTGATAGCAACTGAGGTAAAAAAAGCAACTGAATGCTTATATTGTTTGATTGACTTTCTGGGGCCTACAGTCTGAGCATCTATTGGGAGGATAACAGTATGCAATATAGCAAATATGAGAGATTTCTTTCTATCTTGTTTTTGAAATCATATGTTGTTCTCACTGTTTTGTTTTGTTCCAGTTAATTGCTTTGCTTTAGTCAATGTTCTGTTTTGATTGGTTTTATTCTGTTTTGTTTTGGTTTGATTTTTTCGTATCTGATGTAATGGACAACTATAGTGAAGATAACAAGATATACTATGGTAGCCATTATTGTTTTCCTATATTATCCTGTTTCAAAGTTCTACACCAATTTCACTGCTTTGTTTTGACTGGATTTATTCTATTTTGTTTTGCTGGGTTTTATTATGTTTAAAACTAAAAACAATGTCTGACAGTATATTGTGATGATTTCAGAAGATGTGACATGGGAAGAGGGTCTAAGCTTAGATCTATCGACTGTTTTGAGATGGTTAGTGATGAGACACTACAGTATTCTGATTTAATTCACAGTACTAGTGAAACAAGGCACTAATAGAATTTCACCTTTTAATCAAACTACTTATCAGTGAGTTTTACAGCCCAGTTATTCCATTGTGCACAGTCTGTAGCAAATGACTAGCAAAACTAGCACAACTGAAGATATATAACTCCAAATCACAGCCACTTGACAAATTAAATGCTGATTTTTTAATTGATTATTTAAATGCCACTCCAACAAATAAAGATTTAGTTTAAAAAATATTCAATGAAAAGGCTCAGGAAGAAAATTCTTTAACACTTACTTAGAATGCAATTTATGACCTAGAAAAGGAAAAGTTAAAAAGTTGCCTAGAAACTAATAATGATGGCAGGTAAAATTATAATTAATGAGGCTTAGGGTAAGAATCCATGTAAGAAACTGAAAAAATACCACTCTCAACCAGTATGAAATGTTGACATACTGATGACATGCCACCTAGTGCTGAAGATACTTTGTATAATAAGCTTGAAAATAATAACTCCTTTCCATAGTTTGATGAATAAACAAATTTCACCTCTTGAGTGTCATGCTCTAGCCTTTGTAAGACTTGTAAATGATGTCTAAATTTAAAAAATATTTTATACTGCAAAATTCTACTCAAAGCAATAAAAGACAAAATACATATGATGTTTATTTTCATATAAAAAACTGAAAGTCTGTTACATAGCAAGAACTGCACCGGCATCTATGTTTATGGTGCCCCAAGAAAATTCACATTCACACTAACATCCAACATATTTCCAGAGAGCTACTGGTGTTTAAAACTGTTGAATATGAAGGGAACAAAATATTTAGTAATGCTACCAAAATGATTAACTTTATTAAACAAAGACCAGCTTGTTGAGAATAATATTAAGATAGTATGAAAATCTTGAAGAGGAATTCCTACATCTTCTGCTATATCCCTAAGACAGTATAAGAATGAGAGAATTCTCAAGAGGGTATTGAGAGTAATTTAAAAAAAAAAGTAGGTCAGATTTTGTCAGATGATTCAAAGATGAGAATAATACAGAACAATACTGAGTGTTTTCCCTTCCATTCTGAATACATGACTATGAAGGACACTTTCTCTAGAATTTTCTGTCCCATACAAGAACTTTACTTTAAGAGAAGAGGAATAACTTTGAGTTTAACTCTGCTTCTTCACTCTAGGTGACAATTTGAGTTCTATCCAAGATGTGTTCTGGATTTCTGTGAAAACAGACTATTTTGCCACTCATTGGGAAGCAGTGAATGGTTGGCTCTTGTTTTCAACTTATTTGGCCTATGAGCAACTTATTTGGCCTATGAGCATTTTACAACCATCAAAACCAAGAACAGAACTTGATTATACTTGAAATATCTGTATGTTTACAAATATTTGAGTATTTGAATATTTTGCAATAAAATAATACAGGTTTCATATTAATTTCATACGTGTCATTCATGCCTTTGGATTCAAGTAATATTTTCATCCTTACCAAAGCCTACAGAGGAAAGCAAGAAACCAAGACATCTGCATAGTAATTTTGTAACTGCCAAGGCTCCCACCCACTTCACTCAGTAAGAAATTAATTTCCCTTTGACATATCACATTATATTTTTATTTAAATTGCTTTAGCGTATTTCTTTAGGAAGTTTACTATTCAGCATTAACAATGGATCTTTGTGTTGTAAATAATATTACATAAAATCCGTTTATAAACTTTAATCTGTCAATTCTATCTTTTAAAAAGTAAATGTCATTTTAGAGTAAACTATTTGAGAATTTACCTGACCAAAAAAATTAATCATAAAAGTTTTAAAAATTTATAATGATAAAATAAATTAGTTTTAACTGTCTTCTGTTTTAAATAAATATTAGCTTGAAAGTCATAGTTGTAAATAGGGGGAAATACTCTTGCCATTTACCACGTGTCACATATTTTACAACATTATCATCTTTATTGTTGATAGTTGTAGTAAGAGTTTTAAGTGTATTTGCACAAGGTTAAAGAGAAGCCAGAGGAATTTTTATTTTCTAAAAGAAAAATTAAAGTTTATTTTACCTATAATGTTCACTTACATTCAAGATGAAACCCTTAGTGAGAAGGGGAGCCACAAAAAGTGAGTTACACTAATAATAAATTAGCCAAAATAAATAGATCCATAGAACTGGCATTATCTTCTCAAAAGACTATTAATACTATTTTTGTTTATTATATCTACAACTTACTTATAATGCTAACATATTGGAAGGTCTAGATATAATTTTTGTGCAAGGATTCTCTGAGACCTGAAAATTTTTGAGGAAGTTGGTTTAAAGAAAAAAGTAGAAAACCTAAAAGCCAAGAGGATCTACTACATTGGAGTCTAACTCAGGGGATTCTATGGGAATAAGTGGTCAACTTTATTATGTTTTGATGAGAGGGAAAGTGATATGAAATCATAAGAATGTGTTTAACCCTTTCAGAGAAAAGTTATTAGTGAATGAGGTCTGAGGAAATGGAGCCATTGAAAAAAACACAAATGTTTCTTTTCTGCGCTATTTCCTGTATATAGGTAAAGACAGAAGGAGGATGGTAACTAGTGGGAAAAATGAGATGAAAAGATATATATGAGACATATAATAAACAGACAATAAGAAGTGAATGGGGTTGGTGAAAGGATTGGCCTTGTGACAAAGAAATACATGAGAGAATCTACTTTAATCTACTACAATGAGCGGAGGAAACAATAGTCACAGAGGCAGGCTGGCTTGTACTGTGGAAAGTGCTTTGGGAATAGACTGATGAGAATGCATCTTTTTAGCTTCAGAGTCTGTGTTCTCTCCTATATATTACAGTGTTCAAATGTAAACTAAAATAAAATTTTCAGGTTAAAAATTATAGCATTTGGCAATATACAAATTTCTCTCCTTGATTTCCCTCCCTATCCCCTCTCTCCTATACCTTATCTCTATTTGCCTTGTTTCCACTGGAATAACAATGAATATTTTGAAGGTGGTTAAGCAAGGTCAGCAATTCAAAGCCCTCTGAATTTCTATAGTGGCAAATACATTTGCCAGGAATCATAATCATAATTGGGTTTTGAATAAGAATAGACTTCATATGCCATTACTTTCAGCAAGCATTAAATCAAAATGAGCAAAAGAAGAGGAAAAGGAAAAGCTCTGAATTCAAACCTCTCTTCTAGCAGTTTGCCAATTTCCTGCATTTTGCCAGTGTATATTGTGATGCTTTGAGATCTAGGAGGCTTTGGATAAGGAAAATTATTTGTGTTTTAAAAAGAGAGTAAGTAGGGAAATGGGAGTTAAAAATTACATACTTCTTCCAAGCAAGACCAAGACTGGGCTACTGTTCAAATTTTCTCTTTAATTTTGATGCTAAATTAACTTAAAAATCATAGCAAAGTGGACACATATGTAATTCTTAATAATAGAGCATAGGAATTAAGAAATCATTTACTCTGGATGTTTGGTATAGAAAAATAGCTTCTCTTACTAAAACCACTAACAACAGCTTCATTATATGAAAATATTCTTAAAATATATTACTTTAGATTTCCATAGGCACAACATTTCTAATTATAAAAAAACTTTCAAAGGCATTCAGTTGTTTATAGATTTAGAACTTTACATTAGAATGAAAGCTTTTCAAAGAAGAACTTGTTCTCAAAGATACTGAACCATTTCAAGTTTCTGACTTTGCAAATTATACAGGGTGAAATATCAATGGTGGCACAGGGCTCACCTTAATGTCACAGCATATAACGTACAATAGACACTTGATAAATTCTTCCTAAATAAATGGTAGAGCTAAAAACTCAAACTTGGATTTAGTCTACTGAGAAATGCATTATAGAACAGGACAATAATAACATGCTAACTTCAAATATGTAACAAAATAGTGTGTGACTGAAAATTAATTAGACAAACATAAAATGTTGATCAAATGAGTTTTTGACATTTTCTGATAGTACCAATGAAAATCAACTATGTAAAGTCCAGAGTAATTATTAGACTGGACTAGAAATGCCAGCCCTGTAGAGGTCAATGAAACATTAGCCAAAGAAGGAGGGAGAATCCTTGCTTAAGGGTTTATCTTCAGTTACTGAAAATAACTTTGCTTTTTAAACTTTCTTTTCAAGTATTAGGAAAATAAAGCACTAGAAAAAAATCCATGAACTCTAAAGTAATCAAAACTTAATGTCCTACAAGAAAACTTTGAGTTTAAAGTTGAATATTACTATACGTGTCTGGCAATTTTTAAGTTGGTCATACTAAATTAAGAGTTGCGATTTTCAAATAATTTTGGAAATCAGACTTTAGGACTGTGTCCAATATAAACAGCAAACTGCCACCTCTGCTACACACACGCTCGCACACACACACATGCACACAAACATACACAGCCTACTGGCTATCACATCACCCTATTTTATTTTTGAAAAACTCATCACCATTTACAGTAAGTATTTGTTGAATCAATGTCTGATTTAATTCAATTTACAATTATTTATTAAGCCTCTGTCATGTGAAAATAACTATCTTTGCTTCTTAATCACACAAGTTTTAAGCAGATGATACCTCCAATTCAGGATGTAGAAAATCTTTGGGGGTCTTGATCTCATTTCTGAAAATACAAACTACATCATAAGATAAAAGCCAATTATGCAAATGTTGTACTTTTATAAAGCCATCATAAATTACCAATTTTTACATAAAAATTAAAAAGCTATATGTGTCCATTTTTGTATATAATTTAATGATAATGATCATTGAACTGAGATACATCCGTAACTCTTCTCATTAGCTACTTTTGAATCTATGTTCCTATAATATAGTCCTAGAACTGTGCTAACCACTGTACAGACTGCTGCTCATTTAACCCACCCAAAATTTCTCTGTGATAGGTAATAATATTTACACATGAAGATACTGAAGCCCAAAAAGATAGGTGAAGCAACTTTCCCAGGGTGATATGACTAGCAGAGAATAGAACTGTAATTGATATCCACACTTCTTCTAAATTTTTTGCCTTTAATGCTTGTATTGTATGGTGCCTCACTAGGAAATAAAAATTCTTCCCTTTTCAAAATCTTACTGTTTTTCCATCCACACAAGAGGTCACCAGCTTGGGAGAAGTGAAAGACCATCTCAAGGCTACTGAGGAAACCATAGCTTCCTTCCCTTGCCCTAAGAGAAACATAGGTTTAAACAATTTAAGTATTTATTTTCTCTGTAGGTGCACTTTACCTTTCAAAACAGGAAATCTTGTCCCATGTTTATAAATGTCAATGTATACTCAAGTTAGTGGTCCACATTCTATTTGCCTCAGAGCTGTGACCCACAGCAGCACACTTTAATTATAACTACATCCTTCTCTTTATCAAAAACGTAACTTTGTGCTTTTTTCTTTATTTAACTTTCCTCAATAGTCTCTTCTTCAGTGAAATTATTCCTGAATGGTTGAAGCGATTCCAAGTTAAAAAAATATTTTCTTATCACTACTAAGGGTACCCTTTGATCCTGAGGAAGCTAAGCTGACTGCATCCCTGTTTCTCTCTCCTGAATGGGTCAGTATTTGACCTGTCTACCTTATTAAACTGAAGCTCCAACAGTAAAGATGCTACACTGTGTTCCCAGTGGTTACTAATTGAGTACAGACTAAAATTTGGTAAATGATTGTATCATTCTGCTGAAAAGCAAAATTCCATTGACAAGGTCATCAAATCCTTTCCTGCATTAGGTGTTTGCTATTACTGGCGGCTTCATAGTCCTGTGCCACTTCCCAAACCAGGAAGCACATGGTGTTTCCTGTCCCTCCTGTTTGCAGGAAATGCTTGGCTTTGGGTAATCTGGGATCCACAGGCTGGAAAAGCCAGCAAAGGAAACAAGAGGGAAGCTGACGTGAAATCCAGACAGTGAAGTGACTTTGGTCTGGCCAGGGATTTGGGTTGACTTTCTATATCATCCTACATACACATCTGTCTACCTTGCCACCCATTTCTCATTTAGATCCTATCCATACATAAATACTGATCATGTACACACCAATACAAATTTACTAGTCCATTTACATAGAGAATCTAAATATTAAATATTTTTATTTCAAGAATGTCCTTAAAATTTTCTAATTCTTAAATTGTCACTATATACCTAAAATAATGAATCATTTTATAATTACCAAAGTAAGAGTATTTCTACTTTGTTGCTAATGAAAAATATCTCATAATCTTCCAACTCAGTTTAATTCTATATCCACTAGCAGAGCAATACTGTTCACAAAAAAGAGCACAAATGAGTTTGGAGCCATAGAGGAAAGCAGTAGAATAAAATAACAAATATTTACTACATTCTTATTACCATGTTGGCTCAGATTCTGTAAGAAACAGGTGCCAAAGCAGAATAAAACATCAAAGAGTTATACTGAGGGAACTGCTTGTGAAGCATCAGGAGGCCAAGGGTCAGGAGGAGCCGAGCAGGGCCTCCATGCCACACTGCAGTTTTCTTACACTTCTTTACTTAGAACTGAGGGAAACTGTCTGGCTTTGGTAACTGTACTATTTTATTTCTGATTAATCAAAAAAAGCTAGCTTACATTAAAAATTAGTTGTATCTGACAGTAGTTCACTGATTTCTTTTTAGTGTACTTTCAAAACTAGTATTAGCCCTCAGAAAAATAATTGGGGGACCCTCAAGGTCATGAAAGCCAACCTTCCATCCATTGATGACTATTGATGTTTCCTGGAATGTTACCTTTGTGAGGGAATTAGTTTCATCACAGAGCAATCCAGTTTATTATTAGGAAACTGTAATAATTAGAAAATGTTTTCATTTGACTTTATTTTTATGTAGACTTTAGAAAGGTTTTCCTATAACTTTCTCTTTTGACCCTAGAGGGGTTTTTTCTTTCATGGCGCGCGCGTGCACGCGCGCGCGTGTGTGTGTGTGTGTGTGTGTTGTGCTTATTTGTTTCTGTGCTGGGGATGGAACCCAGATACTTACACATGTTAAACAAGCGCTCCATCACATTCCAAGCCCTCCTCTAGAGTTTTGCAGAGAGATACTGGAAGAAAATTACAAGAACTGGGTTGTGGCAGGGACTTACAAACCCTAGCTCATGTCACCATTTCTTTAACACTGTTTCCAAATTAATAATCACTTCAGTCACCCTCTAATGGATATGCCATCAATTATTCAATATCCTTCAAAATAAATGACAGTTATAACCTGATTATCCAGTCAAATGAAATGACTATGCTGAATACAATTGGATTATCTAGTTCTATATTTCTCTTAATAAATTAGATGTTTGAAATCACATATCAGAGGATAGGCTTCACTGAATAATTTCATAAACCAAGTACAAAATTTTACATCTGTCTACTCATACACATTTTTTGGGCTTTGTAGACTCTAAGAATAATCTCCAGTCTTTGGAACCTTTTGTGAGATTAGGTGAAGAAAATTAGAGAATGAGTTCAATGTCCCAAGTCATTATATTATAAAGGTTTTCTGGTCCCAAACTCTGTTTAGTCTCCCTACCCTCTTAAGAGTTTACCCTACCCCTAAATTCTGCTCTGTCAGTTCTTTTGCATTGCCTAATTTCTTGATCATGATAGAAAAACACCTAAATCTCTTTGGTAATTCTAATTTCTTAAAAGCTAAATACATTTGTCATCTTTCCTTTACTGTAACAAAATATCTGAAATAACCAATTTAAATAAAGGAAAGTTTACATTGGCTCACTGTTTGGGAGGTTTCCATATGTGGAAAGGTGGCTGGCTTGCTTTTAGGCCTGTGATATCATGGCAGGAGAGCATGTCAAAGAAGCTAGTCACCTCATAGGGTCTAGGATACAAAGAGAGAGAGAGAGAGAGAGAGAGAGAGAGAGAGAGAGAGAGAGAGAAGTGGTGGGGCCTCATGGTCTCCTTCAAGAGCCTGCTCCCCATCCCAGTGACCTAACTTCCACTAAGCCACACTTCTTAAAGTTTCAACCATCTCCTAAAAAACACCACCGGCTTGGGATGAAGCCTTCAACAAATAAGCCTTTGGGGAAAATTTCAGTTGCAAACTACAGTACTTGTCTTCCTCCAAGACAAGTGTGTCACCTTAAAAAAGGAACTTTGTTTCTGTTTGTTTAAGTTTTAAATATTAGCCACATCTACTCATTTCATTCATTTGGAACCTCAGCCTATGTTGTGAACAAACAGTCTAATCCTATCGATGATTGGTCGTATTATTTTACTTACTCCACCTTCTCAAGGGGCTAAGCCTTGTCCCTCAAGTGGAACCATATATTTTGGTATATTAGTTCACTGGTTCATTTCTATCTATTCATAGTTATCTATGTTTTTCAGTTATTTGCAGCACATCTATATATGTAAAATACATATTAGCTAACACCTTATTTATTCATTTTTTTAGCTATTTAAAACTGTTGTTAAAGCCTAAAAATTTCTTCCTTGTTTTGAATATTTAAACATACTGTCAAGGTCTTCCAGTCTCCCAACTAACATGTAAGTCAAAAAGAAATCAATGTTCTTAAAGACAAAACATGTATACATATTAAATGTATGATTATAAATCTTTCATATTTAACTGGCAAGTATGGATTTATTGATTCATAAAGCATTTAATACTACTTTGCTTTTAGTTATTTGCTTTAAGATACTCACAGGAATCACATTATACATGGACTAGGATGCCACGCATATCTTAAGCTGTTATTATACAGGTCTTAGTCATTGACTCAGTAATTGCAGTTTAGCTTATGTATCTTATTATTATTGTAATTCAATTCCTCTTTATATCCCCGATTCTAACCAAAAAAAAAAAATACAAAGACTAAATGATTTCATATTTTGTGACAGGTACAGTCAAGAAGGAAAAAGAAACCTATCTTGATAACACCTCTTCATCCCTGCCTATCAAGGACTGGGAGGGAACTGTGCATTGTAGGAAGAATAAACAATTTAAAAATTGCCACAACTCCATGGTAGCCACTTTGTTCATACTCCACGGCAAGTTGAAATCTCATTGATTTTTCTTTGAAATCTCATTGATTTTCTTTGAAATCTCTTGATTTTTCTTTCTCTCATAAGTTCACTCATCCATCTGTTCATTCAAAAACAAGCAAATGAAACTATTGCAGACTCAACAGTTTGTTGTAGGTAATACAAGGGACCACCAGAGTGATAGAATTTTTGAATGCTCTGAAATTTAGCACAAGTTCACGTAAGAATGTACAAGAGTTTTGCACTTTGTTTTGGGATATGGATGTCACCTGAAAACTTTCAGCTTAAAAAGTGTGATGTAGTAATCCAAGTTCGACACATTCTGCATTTGGTTGATATTGACTTATATGTGCTAACGTGCCTTATGTGGATTCATTTTAACTTAGCTGATCACACTGATAGAAGCTTTGCTGCTCCGTATTAGTAATTTTCAAGAATCATGAAAAGATGTTCAGTTCAGGAGAAGTCAATCAACATACCACGCAGGAATTAGGAGGCTCTTGACACTGGAATACTTTTGAAACTGTGATTTGATTAATTATTTACTAGTTGCCACAACTTGAGGCAATGTATTTCAGGGGAAAAAGCTAATATACATACATTCAAATCCTGACTCCATTACAAGTTGTGTAAGTGTACACATTACTACAATCTATCTGTCTCAGTTTCTCTATAAAGTGAGGACAGTATTTATCAAAATGATTAAATAAATTAATCCACATAGAAAGCTTAAATAGTACACAATAATCATTATAAATGTTAGCTATTATTATCATTAAACCTCACCTCCTAAATATTAAAATAACATAAACATAACCCTATTATGTTTAAATTCTATAGCATGTGAGTCCTGAGCAAAAATACTGATATGCTGCTCACATATCTTTGGTTTACAATTCCTTAATCTAGCTGATCCTAGACCATACTTCCTGTGACAAACCAAAAAGTATGCTCCTGTTGGTACAACTGTAACATGAGGCCAGTGAAGGTGTAAAATGACTTCAGTTACAATTTTATGACCTCAGTATTTATCACTGTATGGCTGTTTCTTTTTTCAGGGTTCAAGTTTCTTAACTTCAGTGCTAACTGGAGAACTCAGACAATAATACAGGTTTGGCAGAAAAGTGGAGAGCAAATGAGAGAAGCAAGAACACTGTTTGAATTATCCTATTAATTGTTTCAGTATTTTATTTCACAACTATGGAAACCATTTTCAACAGGCTTAAGGAAACATTCACACACTCACAAGAATAATTGGGAGAAAATATTCTAAACATGTTAGATTAAACTAAAAAAACTAAAAAAACCTTTAAAAATCTTTAAAAACATATGAACTATAATCCTAACCACAACTTTGAACCTACAAGTATTATTTCATCCTTTGGGGTCCCAAGTGGTATATAAATTTAAAGCAGAGAGCCTACAAGAGCCACACTAGATAGGAAACAGCTGCTTAGCAACTGTACTGTGATAACACAGGCCAGTTTTTAAGTAAATGAAAAATAACAGATTTGATTAGAGCCTGTAAGCTAAATCTATTTTCCTGGGTTATTTCATAGCTAAACGAAAGGTCCTCTTATATTTTATTCCTTTCACATTCAGGCCCAATCCTACAAACCTAAATACAAGACAGAAAAGATGTATGAATTTCAGTCACATTATCTGCTTTCTAAGTCCTAATTCAAAACTCATATTCATTCAAAGTAAATATGCACAGCATATCATGAAAGAAATTTTTGTTCAAGGACACCCAAAGAAAGGATGTTAATTATAACTTATATCCACGCAGCACCTACTTAGCAGGAGCTGAAAGAAAATGCACATGTGGAAAAGGTCAAACCTACCAGCCAAACAGGAAAACCACGATGCTTCTTTTCCATTCCAAGTTGTCCATAAAAGGTGGGGCTTCCCTTTATGTTTAAATTTAGACATCATCAGAAAAGTTAAGCCACAAGAGAATGATGAAAACTATGCTAAAATGTGGTTGATGTTTATGTCTTCTGGTCCAACACAACTCTTTGGTGGAGAGTCTGTATAGCTCCTCTGAGAACTTTTTTGTGGTAATACATAATTAGGAAGTTTATTGCTAAAAAAAATTAGAACTCTTGATAAAACTCAGCGTATAGTTTGGATAACCAGTATACGAATTTATAGTACTATGTGAGGTCATTTAAAAAGAAAGTTTTGATTCGGTGGTGGGAAATTTCAGTTATATCTAAAGCTTTGAAGAGTGATCCTCACTCAAAAGATAAAGATGACAAAGATAATCAGAAATTATTTTCAAGAAGGATATAGTAAGTGAGACAATGAGGAAAAAGAAATGGTATATAAAAATAGTAGTTCATGATATAGTATATGGGTCAGTGTTAGAAAAACTATGACACAGTATAGTATTGAGCTTGTAAGTAAGGATGTGAATCCAAACTCTGCCACTTAATAATCCTGTTTTCTTAAATAAAATACACTCTGTTTATTTCTCTTAGGAAAATGCTCTTAACAATAACACATTGCTAGTATAGTTTCTGTAAAGACTGAGATAATTCCTAAAAGGATTACAAAGGTATAAACCATGTTATACTTCTCTTTGTATAGCCAAAAGGAAACAATGATTGATTCATAGTAAGCGCTCATATATGAGCTTCAATGATGATTAAGAACTCTGAGTTAAGATTAGAAAAGTAGGTCCAAAGCAACAAGGTCCTGACTATTAATTATTAAGAGATTTTACTTATATATAAAGTTTGTAATTAGAACATTGTGAATTATTCTAGAAAATAAGTTTTAAGAAGACTAGAGTTAGTAGTGTCACTGAGAAACCTAAAGAAAACCTAAACTAGATGGATATCTCCAAGTATAGAAAGAGGACCAGGAAGAGATACCTTAAAGAATTCTCAGGACCAAACCATAAAGTAAGCCGCAATATTGACCTTACATTTATAAAAGCAAACAAAAGGGCCAAAGTAAAAAATTTCAAGTCCAACATTAGACTGAACTGGGGATAATGAAATAAACTCTAGGGCTTGAATATCCTTAAAATAAAATTTCAGACATACTAGACATTTACTGGCAGAAAGCTATAACTTGCATCCTAACCAAGAAAAGTTCAGAAAAACACACTATTTCTATGACTTACATCTAAATATAAGTCACAAGGAAATAATTTATTTAATTAAATAAGAATATTGGCCAATTAGACAAACTGCTACAATTCAACCTCAGCCACTTTCTAGATGTGTAGCAAGTTTTTCAATCACTCCAGGCTTCAGTTTACTCATTTGTAAACTACTTGTACCTTCTGGTATCTAACTAATATTATTATCTATTACAAAACACGCTTGTGGGAATTATTCAATGGTCTTAAACACTATAACTCTACCTGGTACATAATTAACCTTTGAAAAGCATTAGATACACTAACATCCAGGCTATTCTTATTTGATCCAGGCTGAAATCCTCTGATTGCCTAGAGAACCATCTCAAATATGATTCTACTTCCCCTGTTACTTGCAAGGGTTTCCCATACACCATGTTCTACCACAATCACCATCGAAACTGATTAATTTTTCACTTACCCTCTTGGGTCACATACCAAACACCCAATGTTCAGCATTTTGCACACAAAGTCAAATACCTATCTTTACATGGATAATGCATATCTACATCATGAAGTAGTATAATATTTGCATTTACAGAGCAAGTATTATGGCTTCAGATGACTGATAAAAGCAGTAAAACAAATTCCTGATTTCTATTAAAAAATCTCACATATTTTCAATATATACTTTAATGATCTAACAATGTAACATTTTCAAATACAAATCACAAAAACAAAATCCATATTAAAAGTATGTCCTATGGGCCAAGGGTTTAGCTCAGTGGCATAAGCGCCTGCTTGGCAAATGCGAGGTTGTAAGTTTGATCCCCAGTACAAAATAAAATAAAGTAAAATAAAATAAAATAAAACAAAAGTATGTCCAATGGAGGAATTCAAAAGAAAATTGTCTAATTTATTGTTATCTTCTTGGATAATCAACATAAAAACAATAAAAAGTATTTGTTTATCACACAGTAGATAGTTACTTTATTATTACTCTATAGACTATAAAATGTTGATACAAAGTTCATAAAAATAGAATTATTATATTATTTTATCACAATATTACTATTATATCCAAATTTTAAATGTACATTAATTCAAGGATCTTATTGTTCCAACAACTTTCTGTTGTTTATAATGAGCCATTTCATTGCCTTGGTGATTGCTATTTAATGATGGACTAGCTATTCCAAATCAATTTGCTAGGTTAAAACTGTTCTTCAGATCAATTCAGCATCTCCAATTTTAACCACTCTGAATTACAAATTTAATGTCATCATGAGTGTTCTATGTGAAATAATTCTTTCACCCACAATTAAATATAAACTAAATGCAGTAAAATCCTTTGTTTCATGTTATCTGAAAGAAATGAAGGAAGAATAAGCTATCGATTTTTTAAAATAGCATACAGAAGACTTAAAAATGTATTATTGCAAGTAACCATGGCTTTAAAATTTCTAGTGAACTACTTTATTCATTAAATACTCTAGCTTTAATCAAAATACGGTGAAATATATTTCAACCTGCACTGCACTGATCAAGAAGTAACAATCACAAATGCCTAAAGATATCCTTTAGCTGGTCAGATGACCTTTTCAGAAAGCATGCTTCAGTTTGGTGCACAATTATTCTGCACGTCAAACAAAATGCCATTCATGATTATTTTATAAAACCTCATCTGTCTACATAAAGCAAACCACATTTTCATGTCACTCTATAATATTAAGCAACAAGATTCTGCTCACATCTGTTATCTTCTCCTTTACCAGCAAATAAAAGGAAAGCATGAAACAAGTGAATTGATCTTGAACCAAAGGAAAAAGGAAAATACTCCACTTTTGCTTATGAACACAGGAAAACACACTGCCAAGCTCTGAACTCAAGGGGCAACTACCTGCTGGGTAAGAGACAGTAGCAACATTCAAAATCCTTCCCAGTTTCTTAGATGCAATTGCTGTCTCCACTTATCAGATGCAAAATGCACAGATTAGGCTTAGAGTGTCAGCACTCTCTTCTAGTCTTCAATGTGGGAAATAAGCAAGAAATATCCTTAAAGCTCAAGTTAGAATGCCTTTAAGTTCAAATCCCAGCAACTCCACTTACAGAACATGTGACACTAGGCAAGCTATTTCCCTGAACCTCAGCTTTTTCATCTATGAAATAGATGCATATAAAGGGTTTAGCACACACTCTGGTATAATGAAAGCCTTCAGTAAATGTAAGATTATTATTACAACTTCACTCAGAAACAAAGACAGGAATAATGAGTATATTTGTGTGATTGCTTAATGGTTAGTTACATTCAGTCAGAGGTGCTGGGGATTGAAAATGGGGCCTTAACATAGAGCTATACACCCAATCCTTTTTAAATTTTTTTTTTTTAAATTTCAAGATATGGTCTCACTAAATCACTAAGTTGCCCAGGTTGGGCTTGAACTTGTATTCCTCCTGCCTTACCAAATTTGATTTCTTAATATCTACAATGTGATATTCAATGCCTTCTTTAAGGTAAGTATAGCAATAATTTTTTTATGTTATTTTATTTTATTTATTTATTTATTTTTATTTATTTGTACTGGGGATTGGACTCAAGACTTTGCACTTGCCAGGTGGGCACTTAGGTCACCAAGCTAAATCATTGGCCCTAAATTTTTCTATCTTTCTCTTTCTAAAATTATTTTTGTTCACTATTGTTTGCACTAATTTTGTGATAAATAAATTTTATTTTCTTGAAAACACAAAAATGAATTGCTATGATTATCAATATTGTGATTCTGTAACTAACCAATGAGATATAACAGGCAACCCTGTTGGCTGCTAGGATCTCATTAAAGGGAAGCAAAGATATGCAAGCAGCTCTCAGCCGCATGGAACAACATGACTGTCCACCACATCCTCATCACAAACCTCTCTCTTTAGGGACATGATCCAGAAGACGTCCATATTACTACTGCTTATCTTTCACTAGCCAGTGCGGTAACATTGGCTATACTTCATTGCAGAGAAGACTGAAAAATGTAGTGTTTAGCCTGGCTACCACATGATAACATGTTCTGTAGAAATAAGTGAAAATAATTTGGGAAGGAATTATTTGGTTTCTAACACACTCACCTATCAACTCTTTATCAGAAGAGCCCTGAAGTACTTCTGCAATGTTCCCAGGCACAGCATGAAAAACTAAGTGACATTAAAACAGCATTTCACCTACCCAATGGCAAAAAACACAACCTTAGAGAATGTGCTATGTATGTTTAAGTTAATGTTTTCTACCATAATTGGAGCATATGTATAAATGGTGATCCATTTTGTATACATTTTAAATAATTTAAATAAGAAAAGATTTATGGTCTCTGGCCAAAATGGTGTTCAGAAAGCAAGAGACAAAAATATGTGGAAAATGCCCAAATGCTTAGAAATTAAACAACTCTCTTCAAAATAATCCAGAGTCAAGAAGAAATCACAGAGAAATTGGAGAATATTTTTAACTAAATGATAATGATAATAATACAATATACCATTATTTATGGAATTTGGCTAAAACATGCTTAGAGGAGAATGCATTCTGATCTAAGTGTTTATATTAGAAAGGAAGAAAATTTCTGGACAAGGTGCCACATGTTTGTAATCCCAGTATTCTGGGAGGCTAAGGCAGGAGGGTTGCATACTGAAGCCCAACTTGAGCAATTTAACAATCTCTGGACACCCAGTCTCAAAATAAAAAACAGATCTGGATGAAGCTCAGTGCAAAGGCCCTGGGTTCAATTCTCAGTACCCACACACGTGCAAAAAAGAAAGTTATAAAATCTACTATCTAAGTTTCCACCTTAGAATGCTAGAAAAATGACAGTAAAAGAGTAAGTTAAGCAAACAAAAGAAAAGAATAAATGTGTGAACAAAAAATCCCCAGTAAAATAGGAAATAAGTATATATAAAAATACATTGATATAAAAATAAAATCAAAAGTTAGTTTCTTTTTAAAATCCATAGTATTGGTGAGCATTATCTAGATTTATTAAGAAAAAAAGAAGGAAAAATTATCAAAAAAAAAGAAAGAGGCTGTCCTGCCACCCTTGGACACTGGACCTCAAGTGCGGAGGACAGACCGCTTCTGCACCCACTTTCCTGCCCTCAGGGACCCCCCTACCTCCGGGACCTAATATTGCTATTGATCTTCGACTGCCATTCCTCCCCTCAGAAGATTGGACTGCAATGGATTAACCATGCTGGGTTAACCATGGGAGACTCAGTAACCCCTTCTCCCAACAGAAGACCTCAGCTGGCTTCCGTCAGTGTGGTAAGTTTGCCCCTAAATACAGGTCTTTAGTGGGTACACAGGAGTAGTAGCGAAGTTCCCTCAGCTGTAGGACCTTGGCGAACATGGCAAAAGTGTGTGTGAGTCCTTCCTCCATACAGAGAATATCAGGTGGGTTGAGGAGTATGCCAATAAGGCCTCCCCTCACCTGGAGAAAATTAAAAGGGCTTATGAGACACTTAGTGACACAGTAGGGTCCCAGCTGAGACAAACACTATAGACAGGGAACTCTAGTGATATGGAACAATCTGAAGACATAGTAACAGGAGGAACTAAGGGTTGACTTACATCAATACTCCTAGGCTGGCTAGGACAATATAAGACTCACCCAACAGGCCCTGCAGGAGGAAGTCTGGTGACTGGCCCTCCTCTTCATTGTGGTACCCAACAATCAAACAAACATCAACCACACAGTAGGACCCTAAGATACACACTACCAACAGTTGAGAGTAGTGGGATTGAAAGACAAAATATTAGCCCAAAAGGTGAGAATGACAAAATGAAAAAGAAAAATGCAATCTCAAACACCTAGTCCATCAGAAGCAAGTACAGGAGACACTGAAGTAGAGGACTTTAAAAGTCATACACCAGAAATCTATGAAAAGTTAGCAAGTGAAATAAAGAAACAAATCCATGAGACTATAGAGGAACTCAAATTAGCAGTAGTTTCTCACATAAAGACAGAAATATCAACCTAGCATAGCTAGAGATGAAATAGATTTTAAAAAGTACAGAAACATGGGAAACTGACTGAAACTTTAAATGAACAATATAGAAAACAAGTAGAATCCATGAAACAAACTCAAAGAGAACAAAGAAACAAAAAATTCTATTGAAAGCTGTCAAAACCATTTAGGATAGGATTTTGGAATTTGAGGACAGGATCACAGTGAGTGATGCTGAAAGGATAGAACTTTAAAAAATAACAAAGCAGCATGATATGACAATCCAGCAGCTTCCAGATGATGCCAAGAGAAATGATATAAAACTAATAGGCACTAATGAAGATGTAGAAGTCAACGCAAATGACACTGGTAAACTAGTCACAGAAGTAATAGCAGAACAATTCCCAAACATGGGGAAAGAATCTGATATACAGATATGTGAGGCATATAGAATGTCAAACAGTCACAACCAACACAAATCTACATCCAGACATATAGTAATTAGAATGCCAGACATACAACATAAAAACAATACTAAAAGCTGTTAGAGAAAAAGACACAACCCCCCTATCAAGGAAAG
The DNA here is from genome assembly GCA_004027295.1 of Dolichotis patagonum. Lineage (NCBI taxonomy): Eukaryota > Metazoa > Chordata > Mammalia > Rodentia > Caviidae > Dolichotis > Dolichotis patagonum. The sequence continues at coordinate 67,686 of PVJX010000563.1, read as the reverse complement.
CCCATTAGAATCACAGCAGACTTTTCAGCACAAACCTTCAAGCTAAGATGAGCTTGAGTGAAGTATTTCAAGCCTTGAAAGAAAACAACTTGCAACCCAGATTGATGTACCCAGCAAAATTTTCTTTTAAATCTAATGGAGAAACAAGATACTTCCATGACAAAGAACAGCTGAAGAAATTCATGTCCACCAAACCAACCCTAGAAAGAATACTGAAAGACATACTAGATAGAATTAAAAAGGCCCACAATTTCCAGAACACCAACAGAAAGAAACCACCAGGCAAGGCAAGCGATTAATCAAGGGGGGAAAGCAGAAAATTAACAACAGGAAAATAACATGACAAAGTTGAGTGAATACAAATCAGTTATATCAATCAATGAAAATGGCCTCAATTCACCTATTAAAAGAAATAGGTTGACAGAATAGATCAAGAAACAGGATCCCACAATATGTTGTATAAAAGAAATACATCTGACTCAAAGAAAACTCCCAGATTAAAAGTCAAAGGATGGAAAACAATGTTCCATGCAACAGGAACACAGAAAAAAGCAAGGGGAGCTATTCTGTTTGCAGACAATGTGAACTTCAAATCTAAAATGATTAAAAGAGATAAAGAAGGTCATCACATACTTGTTAGTGGAAAAATTCCAGAGGAAGAACTAACAATTATAAGTATATATGCACCAAATACAGTAGCACCCAACTATTTAAGACAAATACTAATGGACATGAAAAACAAAACACACAAGAACACAATTGTAATAAGGGACCTTAATACCCCATTGTCACAAAGAGATAGATCAACTAGACAAAAATTCAGCAAAGAAATAAAGAACTGAATCATATCTGTGAGCAAATGTACTTAGTAGATGTTTACAGGGTATTCCACCCAACCATATCAGAATATACATTCTTCTCAGCTGCACATGGGACATTCTCCAAAATAGACCATATATGAACCCATAAAACATTCTTAAGTAAATGCAAAGGGATTGAAATTACCCCATACATATTACCTGACCTTAGTGCACTGAAATTGGAAATTAATGGCAAAAGAAATTGCAAAACCTGCATAAATACATGGAAATTAAATAACAACCTTCTGAACAATCAGTGGGTATCAGGTGAAATTAAAGAAGAAATTAAGAAATAACTACAATTCAATGAAAATGCAGATACAACATACCAAAACCTGTGGGACACAATGAAAGTGGTCCTAAGAGGGAAATATATAGCAATTAATTGTCATATCAAGAAAGCAGAACAAGCACAAATGAACAACCTAATGCTACATCTCAAGTTTCTAGAAAAAGGAAGACTAAGTCAAACCCAAAGCTCATAAAAGAGAGGAAATTGTAAAGATTAGTTCAGAAATTAATGCAATTGAGACTAAAAACAAACAATACAAAGAATTAATGAATCAAAGAGCTGGTTTTTGAGAGAATAAAATTGATAAAACTCTAGCCAACTTTATCAAGAAAAAGAAAGAAAAAATTCAAATTCATGTAATAAGGACTGAAAAGAGAAATTATACAGATCCCATGGAAATTCAAAAGATCATGAATACCTACTTTGAAAATCTCTACTCACATAGGGTGGAAAACACAGAGGAAATAGACAGATTTTTAGAAACATATGAACTACCAAAGCCTAATCAAGAAAATATAACACTTTTAAATAACTCAAAATCAGCTATTGAATTGAAAATGTGATTAAAAACTTACCAACAAAGAAAAGTCCAGGTCCTGATGGATTCACAGCTGAATTCTACAAGACATTTAGAGAAGATTTGATGCCAATGATCCTTAAACTCTTCAATGAAATTGAAAGGGAAGCAATCCTCCCTAACTCATTCCTGGAGGCAAGTATTATTCTGATACCAAATGCAGAGAAAGACGCAACCAAAAAGGAAACTATAGGCCAATCTCACTAATGAACATTGATGCAAAGATTCTTAATAAAATACTGGGAAATAGAATGCTACAAATCATCAGAAAGATCATATATCACAACCAAGTGGTATTTATTCCAGGAATGCAGGGATGATTTAACATACACAAATCAATAAATGTAATACACCACATCAACAGAGCCAAAAACAAAAACCACAAAATCACCTCAAGCTTTGATAAAGTCCAACACTTGTTCATGATAAAAACCCTACAGAAACTTGGAATAGATGATATCTAACTCAATTTTATAAAGGTCATCTATGACAAACCAACAGACAAAATTATACTAAATGGACAAAAACTGAAAGCTTTCTCTCAAAAATCAGGGACAAGACAAGGATGTCCACTATCACCATTCCCTATTCAATGTAGTTCTGGAAATATTAGCCAGAGCAATCAGATAAGAGAGAGAAATAAAAGGAATAAAGATAGGAAATGAAGAAGTTAAATTATCACTATTTGCATATGACATGATACTCTATATAGAAGACTCCCAAAATTCCATGAAAACACAACTAAAGGTAATAAACAAATTCAGCAGTATAGCTGGATACAAAGTCAACACTCAAAAATCAATAGCATTCCTGTACACAATCAAAAAACTCACTGAGAGAGAAATTATGGAAATAACACCTTTCATGATAGCATCTAAAAAAATGAAATACTTAGGAATCAACCTAACCAAGAATGTAAAAGACCTATATGCTGAAAATTATGCTAAGCTAAAAAAGGAGATTGAAGAGGACATTAGAAAATGGAAGGATATTTCTTGCTCTTAGTGAGAAAGAACCAACATTGTGAAAATGGCCATACTTCCAAAACTGTTATATAGATTTAATGCAATCCCAATCAAAATATAATTAACATACCTTATAGATCTAGAGAAAATACTCCTAAAATTCATTTGGAAACAGAAGAAACCTAGAATAGCAAAGGTAATTCTGGGCAATAAAGGAAAGAGAGGAGGCATCTCAATTCCTGACTTGAAACTATACTACAAAGCTACAGTGACAAAATCAGCATGGTACTAGCAAAGAAATAGACCTGAGGATCAATGGAACAGACTAGAAGATACAAACACAACTACAAAGACATTCAGCCACCTGACATTTGACAAAAGGGCTAAACATATTCACTGGAAGGATAGACTCTTTAATAAATGGTGTTGGAAAAATTGGCTTTCCACATGCCAAAGACTGAAACTAGACCCATGCCTGTCACTATGCACTAAAGTCAAAATGGATCAAAGATTTAAATATTTTAATATTAAAATAGAAACACTAAATTTACTGGAAGATAAAGGAGGTAAAAATCTTGGCGATATAAGGGTAGGCAGAGTATTCATGAACAAAACACAAACCACATGGAAATTACTTCAAAGAATCAACAATTGGGATCTCACTTTATTAAAAAGTTTCTGCACTTCAAAAGAAATCACCAACAAAATGAAAAGAAAACCCACAGAATGAGAAATAATTTTAGCCAGCAACCCCTCAGATAAATGGCTTATATTCAGAGTATATAAAGAATTGAAAAACATCAAGCCCCCCAAATTCAAAGACCCTCTGTAAAAATGGGCATCTGAGGTGAACACACAGTTCTCAGATGAAGATATACAAATGGCAAATAAATACATGAAGAAATGTTCACCATCACTGGTCATTCGAGAAATGCAAATTAAAACAACATTGAGATTTCATTTCACTCCAGAAAGAATGGCTGCCATCAAGAAATCAACTGATAACAAATGTTGGCGAGGCTGCAGGAAAAAGGAACATTTGTCCACTGTTGGTGGGAGTGTAGCCTGGTGCAGCCACTATGGACATTAGTATGGACATTCCTCATAAAACTAGGATTGTAAGTTCTATTCAATCCAGCTATTTCCTTCCTAGGGAAAAACTGAAAAGGTCATGTCACAGTGATATATGTTCACCGTTTATAGCAGCCCAATTTGTAATAGCTAAATCTTTGAAACAACCAAAATGCCCATCAACTGCAGAGTGGATGAAAAAGATGTCATATTTTTATATAATAATATATTATTCCACTATAAAAAAGGATGATCTTGAGGTTTTTATAGGTAAATGGAGGTAACTTTTGACTATCCTCATGAGTGAAATGAAAAAAATAATGAAAACTGGAGGATTAATAAGATCCAAAATGTATAATAGATATTGTAATAATGAAAGAGAAGGAAAATGCTCTAAAGCATATAACTGTATGTATAAGTGTGTAAGATAGATAACCATACTACTAAGTTTTTGTTGGTTTATCAAACAGAATGGTTTGCTCTGTCATTGTTTGATTCTCTGTCCACTTTTTATGCTTTGATTTTGTAACTTTTAGAACAATTATTTCTAAGATGACAATGTGTAATTTATCAGCTAGTGAGTTCTTAGTGGTTTTTTTGAAATTCAGTATTATTTCTACCCTTATTTCTGTTTTGCTTTTTTTCTCTAAAAAAAGAATGAAAAATTATTAATAGTAAGAATAAAAAGGAACACCACTATGTCTTAAAGGCATTAAAAGAATAATAATGAAATATTATATACAGACATGTTGATAAATTTAGTGACTTTAATACAGAAACTTCTTACACAAATTTTTCAACTTGACAAAAGAAATGGACCATCTGAATACTTCTGAATCTATTTCTTAATTGAATTGTAATTACATTCTTCTAACAAAATAAGTTCAGGCCCAAGTGCTTTCACTATTACTTTTTTTTGTTCTTGTTTTTGTTTTTTGTTTTGTTTTTTTGTTTTAAGAGTATAAAATGTAACCGTATAATGAAACAAAACAAAACAGTGATAAGACAGTAGGCAATCCACCACCTCTGGTGCATATTGTTATTCTTCAGATAGGTGCTCATTCACTAGTATATCAAATATTTAAGAATTAAATAATACCAACATTACTTTGTTCAAAACACAATAGGAGAGAAAAATCTCATAAGTCATCTTAGAAGATAAGCATTTCTCTGGCACCAAAAGCAAAGATATAATCAAAGAAATATAACTGCAGGTCAGTATCTCTCATGAAAGTATTTGCAAATACCCTTAAGAGAAAATTACCACACTGAGTTGAACAATATATAAAAGGGAAAATACATCATGACTAAATATAGTTCATTGAGACTGATTTAACTTTTAAAAATCAATAAATGAAATTAAACACAAACAGAATAAAGAAAAATTCCATATGATCATCTCAGTTGGCAAAAATACCACCATTCATTCATGATAGAAACTCTCAGTGAACTAAGAATAGAAAGGAATTTCCATAACCTGAAAAAAGATACTTATGGAAATTCTACAGTTAACTTCACACTTACCATGCAAAGATTAAGTATTCTCCAACTCAGCTCATAAATGAGAACACTGAATTTTTATTTTATATTCTACCAGAATTATGAAACAGGTCAATAAATGAAGAAAAAGGCATAGAAGGAATACGGATTGGAAAGAGAAATAGGACAAAAATGCCTCTGTTCATAAATGCCATGATGACAAACAGAAAATTCTAAATAATCTAAAACACACTTAGTAGAACTAATAAAAGCAGAAGGATATAAGGTCAATATAAAAGAATTGTGTTTCTACATATGAGCCAAAAATTACAAAATAAAAATTTTGAATATCATATATAATAATATAAAAACATGAAATGTTAGGGATAACATTTCATAAAATGAAATGTTCAAAAAATGTTCAAAAAATGAAATGTTATGTTCATGAAATGTTCATGAAATGTTAGGGATAATAAAATGTTTCATGTCTGTATAAATAAAATTATAAACTGTTGATAAGATAAATTAATAAAAATGTAATGAATAAAGGCATATACTATGTTTATAAATTGGAATATTCAAGAGTAAGAGGTCAATTCTTTCCTAATTGGTATATAGTCTAAATGCTATCCTAATTGCAGGTAAATGTTAGGGAGCTTTTAGATGAAAAACAAAAACAGACAAATTGGTACTGAGATTTAAGTAGAAATACCAATGACTTAAAATAACCTGAACAATTTTTTGAAGAACAAATATTAAGCATTTATGCTCCAACTCACTATAAAGCTATGTGATCATGGTATTGGCATAAGGATAGACACTCAGAGCAATGGAATGGAATACTGTCCATAAAGATAACCACAAATATATGGTCAGTTAATTTTTAACAAAAATTCCACACTAATTCAATCAGGAGAGTATAGTTAATTCAACAAATTGTGTTAGAAAAGAAATCTGAAACAAAGACTTAGTCTCAGGGGGTTAAAACTCCATGTCAGCAGGGCTGCATTCCTAGAGGACCTAGAGGGAAAGTCAGTGTCCTTGCTTTTTCTAGCCTACATTCTTGGTCATGACTCATCTTCCATCTTCAATGCCAGTAACGTATCATCAATTTAACATGTTCTCAGGTTCCAGGAATTAAAATGTAGAAGTCTTTGAGGTATTATTACTTGTCCTATCACATCATTAAAGTCCCCAGCTTCAGTAAGATGCTATTGACGAGATCAAAAGAAAATCAGAGCAATCTAGTTGCATAATGACTAAGAAGTGTACTTAATATTTGACAGGAGATTGATTTCCCTACAAACAAATCAATGTTAGTCTTTCTTGTATGCATACCAGTTTACAGATTCACACATTTTTCAGAAAAAGACTTTATTCTTTGAAGAGTTTTCTAAATTTTCAGTATTTATTGATGGTTTTCAGAAGTAGACCTTAATATTTATTTTATATACTTATTCTTCTGGTATTTTATCTGTTCAATGTCATTACCATTTAAGGACTTCCTTGTTCAAGCTCTTGGGTAGACAAGTCAAAGATTAAAAAAAAATTTAAAGAGACGATATTGAAAGAGAGAAAGACAGGGCAGGGAGAGAAGGACCTCTTTTCTTCACCCTACTCATAATACTAACTTGAAACTGATCACAGATGCAAAAAAGAAAACTAAAAATATAGAACTTCTATATGAAAATAGAGAAGAAAGGCTTCACAATCATTTTAAGGCAAAGATGTGTTTAATAAAACATTTAAAAATGATAAAGCATGTTTCTTCAAAAATAGTCTGCTCATTGCATTTCAGAAAATTAAAAGTTAAGTGACAGACGAAGAAATACTAACATTATACATGTTCAACAAAGACCTTATATCCAGATATATAAAGAACCTCTATTGTAGCTAGAACAAAACTTTAACATCATAGTTAATACAGTAGTAAGAGCACAAACCACTCAAATACGTCACCTATTGTTTTTTGTAGCCATTGCTGGAGCTACAGAAATCAAAATGACGTTCAATCCCTTTGTGACTTCAAATCAAAGTAAGAACCCCAAAAATGCATTTTAATGCAGCTTCTCACATTCACAGGAAGATTCTGTCTTCCGTTTTTTCCAAAGAGCCCAAATAGAAATACGCTGTTTGATGTATACCCACCCAAAAGGATACTGAAGTTCAGGTTGTGCGAGGACATAAAACATCAGCAAATTGGCAAAATAGTCCAGGTATACAAGAAATACATTGTCTATCCTGAATGGGAACTGTGGGAAAAAGTAAACGGCACACTTGTCCATGTAGATATTCACCCCAGCTGGGTGGTTATCACCAGGCTAAAAGTGGACAAAAACTCCAAAAAGATTCTGAAACAGAAAGCCAGATCTCGCCATGTAGGAAAACAGAGGAGCAAATATGAGGAAGAAACAATTGAGAAGATCCAAGAACAAGTCCTTTTAAATACACCTTTAGTTAAAAACTAGTAAAATGAAAAAAAAAACCCAAATACATCACTTAAAAAAATATGAATGGCCAATATGCAAATGAAATATGTACCATGTCAATAGGGACCCATAAGTTAAAATTACAATGTATACCTGATGAAATGGTTAAAATTTAAAAGACAATTCCAAATGTTGAAAAGGAGGTAGAAAAACTGATACTCATTCATTTTGAGGGGAACAAATGTTGCTATCACTTTGATAGAGTTCTGAAATTCCTAAACAGTTCCATAGGGTCCCTTTCCCAGGCTTCTCCCCTTCTGCTTTTCCTTCCCTACTTTCAGGTTCCCTGGAGCTTTCATTTTTAGTCCTCCAACCAAAAATTTGAAGTTCTATTTACAATTCCCTGCCATCCACTTCTTGCCACTTTATCCATAACAGGTAGGGAAAAGATAAACACAGAAAAGTAGAAGTAAGAGTTTGCCCTACTCTCTTAGGACCCTCTTCCAATCAGAAAAGAAAGTTCCCTTCCTTTAGTATTAGAGGTTCCTGCAAGCCTTCACAGCAATTCTGTTGCTACTAGGAGACCACTTTCTTGGTCTTGAGTCAGAGCTGGAGGGCTTTTCCTATCAATGTGCTTTCACAGGTTTTGAGAAGCCTTGAGTGAAAGTTGAAGGGTACTATAGGAAAAAGTGTGAGCTGACCACCAGTTTAGTGATATTTCAAATTCTGGTCTTCCTCACCTTACCTGGTGCTAGTTGTCTTTTAGAGTCATTGCATACTGTACCTGCTATATGTATTCTGCCCAAGATTTATAGCCTTATTCAGTAGGAGTAAAAGAGTAAAATGTATTCTAAATGACCCTCACCATGAATATGCCCATCTCTGCTTCCAAAGTACAGCAATAAAGTACTACGCCTTCATTAAATATTTTAGCATTTTTACATAATGTTCAATTTTTATCTTAAATAATAGAAACAATCTTAATATTTACCAATTATATTTAGGTACAATGGCAATACAAATATCCCCTTAAAGAACACTCCCTATGTAATAAATATCTAATAAAGCATTTCAAGTAGCATATTTTGAGATAGGAGGGAAATCTATCAGGAGTTGCTAATTAAGTATTTTTAGTTGTAAAATTTTAATGATAAAAATGTAGTCACCGTTATCACAATGAGACTCAGCAAAGAAAAATCCTTTAAACTGGGGACACTGATGTATAAAATAGTATATTTAAAATCTGCTCTGTCAAAAAAAAAAAAAGGCTTCTAAGTGGTCCTTTCAGAGATCACAAGTTTAAAAAAATATTTTTTGAGTTCTAGAGTGAGATTCCCTCCGCCACCCATCCCCAATACTGGGAATTGAGCCCAGGGCCTTCATCTCCAGTTCTTTTTATTTATTTTTTTTAAACTTTGAGACACGGTCTTGTGAAATCATGTTTCACAGCTGGAATTGAAATTGCTATCCTTCTGCCCTCAGCCTCCCTGAATACTGGATTATAGGTGTGCACCACCACACCCAGCTTAGAGTAGGATATCTTAACTTCTAGAGTAGGAATCATTAACATTTTTTAGTTCTCGAGGGAGAGGTTTTCAATTCCAGAGCAGGATTTTTTTAAAGTTGTAGAGGATTTATTGAGGTATGGAGCATTTATATGAAAAAGAGGTAGAGATCTGAGGATTTGACCCTGTTCAAATATATCTTCCAGTTTAGGATTCCAGTAAAAACAAACAAACAAACAAAAAACCTAAAAAACTAAACTTCTCTCAGTTGAGAGTCATTTCTTCACCACCAGCTTCATAACCCCCAAACTTGAGATGCTGGGGATCAAACTGGGGCCTCAGTTTAATGAACAAATAATCTTATCACTAAGGTATACCCCAGCCATTATTTATTTTTACTTATATCCTACTTCTTCCTGGTTGATAAGGCAAAATTCATAGGCTGATTACTGAATACCTCATAGTTCACTGTCCACACTCCCACTTTGGGTTAGACAGCCAATTACTGAGTTTCTATGGCCTTGTCCAAAGTATCCTACATAATTCTGAGCACCTGACAATAGAGTGAGGGGGGATACCAAGCGATGCCTTAATTCAAGAAAGCACTGTGGGTCTTGCGAGCTTCAGAGCTCCCCAGTGGATAGCTGAAGATTTTGCTGTTATAACATTATAATTCATCCTTTCTGGTTCAAAATGCTTCCCTCATGGTGTTATTGCTGAGACGCCAAGAAATCTCCTACAGATAAATCTATGTCTCCAGAGTTTGTTACCAAGAATTGTTGTAGAATAGCTAAGAAATGGAAAGAGAGAGAAAACACAAATAAGCTAACAATACTATATATAACTTCCTTTTGCTTGTTTTACAGAAGAATATACACAAAAGTATTAAATTTCCTAGGAGAAGGAAGACTGCGAGAGGAAATGTTCACCTTTTGATTCAGTAATATACCTCCCAAAACTATCTAATTTAAAAACAATATGCATATTTATTTTAAGGATGTTTTTCAAACCATTATACAGTACATATCAGTGAAAAAGTTGAAAACAATCTAAATGTCTAAAAATAGAAGATTTATTTAAATATTATGGAAGCCTACCATATTGGATGGTCCATTAGTAATCACATTAAACACCCTTAAGAAAAAAACAGCAAAACTTATATAAGATCCCAATTCCATGAAAGATGCTTATTTACAAATATGCATTTTTAAATGATATTTCTATTTAGTGATAGTATAGTAGATTTTTATTTTCCTTGTATTTCATTGATTTTACAATGACAATTTTACAAAAATATTATAAAAAATGCAGAACATGGTGGCCAGAAACAGGAAAAGAGAAAAAACAAAGTCACTGAGAGAAAGGATTGGTTACCATTTCACTGAGACACAAAAGCTGGAAAACAGGTGAAAACTGTAATCAGTAACATTACAAATTTTACCATCCCTAACTAATCTATGCATAATCTCAAGCTACTTCCCTATAACAGATGAGCAAGATAAGTACTTACAGAGGCAGCCACTGGTCACAGAGTAAACCTTGCCTCAAGAGTCGAAAAGTGGATTGATTTGGACTGTTATGATCCAGTACGGAGCCCCACACCAGGTGCCCAAAAAATGCAGCACCATGCTCTAACGTTTCCAGAAACATGGGCTTTTCAGTATAAATTATCTAATCCGTGGTCTTCATTACATCAACAGAAAATATACTAACAAAATAATAAAACTTCCACCTTGAAAAATGGGATTTTACTGAACTTTAGGATGGCGATGGATTTGCTTTTCTAATATTTTTCAACCAACTTAAATGAGTTGGCTCAAGACCAAAAAATATTATTTGAAGTAGGAAAATGATTACATCTAATTCACCTTTAGTTGAAAATAATTTGGTAGAGCACCTCAAAGCATTAGAGGATTACAACAATTTTTGTATACATAATAATTTTGAGAAGTTAGTAAATAAATCTACATTAATAACAAAATTTGATTTTCATGGATAAACATTTTCTAACAAGTATCTAACTCTTTCTGTGTTACTGGTGATTTTAAAATTATCAGGTATCTGGATTTGCCTTCTATGTTTTCTCTATAGTTTTTCTTTTATTTTCTAAAGTTTTCAAATATATAAATATGGGTAGAATATCTGTCATGCCAAGACAAAAAACAGGGTGCATAAAATAGTGACTAGGTATCATCTATTATGCACATATGATGTGCTAAATACTTTTCTAGATAATATGAATGTGGTAATGAACAAAACAAACAATTGCTGCCCTCATAGAAATTACATCCAGATGCAATAGGCAGATAGTACATAGTGAAATATACAAGAGGTAATCAAAGTATAGGTTGAATGTTTCAATTTTTAAAAAATAATTATAGTAAAAGATAAATTACCATCAATGACTCTCAAAACCCCACCTCCAATTTTGAACACACGTAGCCTATCACTCTTGCTGCTTTCTAAAACAGCTCTGGAAGTTCTTTTTCATGAGTGTTTTTAGAAGTATGAGCACATATAGGGAATGCTACTACGTATGGCCATCCAATTGAAAAGCAGGCTCATCTACCTTACTCACTAACATCTGGCATCATGTAACATACGGCCCTTCCTCAAAGTTAAACTAACCATGAAAGGTAACATTTCAAATAAATTCTGGTCATGGAGGTAGTCGTCACCGTGTAACTAAAAAGCCACAAAAAAGTTTTTCCGGAACAACTTCAGAAAGTTGGCAAGAACAATGAGATAAGGGTGTTCAAAGTAAGGGGTGTATTCTAAAGAAGATTAATGGCAATGTGTCTTTTACTGTAACCATTTTTAATTTAACAGTCACTATATTTTTTATAACACCTTGTATAATATATTAGATGTTAATGAGTGCTAGAAGAAAACATAATCATAAAAGAGAAATATGAGATGTCAGCAAGATTGACGTAGATTTGTAAACAAACATACACACACACACACACACACACACACACATATATATATATATATATATGCCTCAGCTCCAGAAGAGTAGACTATAATAAGACAAAGTTTTGTAGAAACAGAATCCTATGACAGTCCCGTCATAGGATAAAAAGCAGCTTTATTTGGCATACTGTGTGTTTTGTTCATATTTTCTGCTAATTAATTCTGAAGTAGTGGAAATGCCCAGAGCTGAGAGTAAATTCTAACTTGATACTTTATTTTGATATGGATTGACCAGGAGCATCAGATTTTCCTCCGTGTGGTAATCTCCTTTATAAGGAATTGAAATATGATAAAGAGAATAATTTAAGTATTGGAGACTCTTAAAGTTCTTCTTCATGTAGAGATCTCATCAACTTTTCTGGAGCAACACAACAGGAAGATTTGCTTTTTAAAAAGCATACATTACATACTGACCTTAAAATAGCACCCAGAAGCAGCTGACCAGATTAATCCTTTGGTAACCCCCTGGCACTGCTTGGAGATCCAGCTTTACAAGGTGTGTCCATAAGCATGAAACTGATTATGAAATTGTTTCAGTTTAGAGAGCATTTTAAATTAATTTTTGTAAACTACAATTTAAACTTCTGTGGAAGAATCCAATGAAGAATCTAAGTAACATTTAAATGAGCTTTTTAGTTCATTGCCAATATTTTTTAAAGCAATGTTTATAAAGAATTGTTTAAATTAGTTCACACTGTCATTATTAGCAAGGTCATTAGAGGTAGAGTACTTACAGAGTAGCATATCCAATATTTGCTTATTCATCACATACTTTGTATATGTAACTTTTTCTACTATTTAATGGGTGGTTTTAAGAAAGCAGCTCATTTGCTCCATGAGTCTTTACCCATGGATGATATGCAGAAAGATTTTTCCACTTCTGTCTACTGGAAATAGGAACTAGCATGGGACACACACCCCACATGACACAGGCACTTCCCCAGAAGGATAATTATTCTGGACAATCCATTAGCCTCTCTGCCTCTTCTCCAGCTGTATTATTCACCTTTCTCTTGCTGGTACGAAATAACTTACATACATAACTTGGAAAAGAAATGGTTTATTTTGGCTTACAACTTCAAAAGTTTCAATCTGTGGTCAGCTGACTTCTTGGCACAAGCTTGGCAGAAGCATCTTGGCAGAAGGCCCTAATGGAGGAAAGCTGCCCAGCTAGTGGAAGTCAGCAGCAAGGGATGGGCCCAAAAGGGAAGGGTCAAGAGCCAGGCATAGTCTACAAAGTCATGCCCCATCATCCACTCAGACCTGGAAGTGCCTAACTAAGCTCATACATGCTTCTCAAGTCAATCAAGTTGACCATCAAGATTAACTGTCATACCAGGTTTAAAAATTATCTCGAACTTTTGTATCTATAGAAGATTAAAAAAAAAATCTATCAAATATATTACCATACTGTTGTATAGCTCTTTATTTTATAAATGTCTTATAATATTATGTCTTAGTTCTCATGACAGAGACACAAAGCCCCATATCCACAATTTAAAGGAGGAATGGATTATTTTGGCTTACAGTTTGTAGAGAGTTTAGTCCATAATCACGTGGCAGAGAAGCAGCAGCTCACAACATGGAGGCACCAAGCAGAGAGAGTGAAGCTGGGAGCACAGTGGAGACCCCAGAATGTTAGAAAATCCAAAAGGATAGAATGTCTAAGGAAGGCCACACAGAGTCAGCAAAACTGGCCCAAGAAAGAGGTCATGAGCTGGGCATGATGGCACACACCTGTAAACACAGCACTCAGGAGGCTGAGGCAGAAAGATCCCTGTGAGTTTGAGGACAACCTGCACTACAGAGAGAGTTCAAGGCCAGCCTGAATTACATAGTGAGACCTTGTTTAAAAAAAAAAAAAACATATATATCATGAGGAAAGACAATCACTGGCAGTGCTATAAAGGCAGGGTCATCGAAGCCTTTTGAAGTTTACATCTCACCATGATTTGCCCAGGGTGCTGGACATGGACCTACAGGATTTAATGTTTGCTCTTCTGGGTTGCGGTCTTGCTTGGATCTCCTTCCTTTCTAGTCCCCATCTCTTCCCTTTGGAATGGGAATGTGCTTTTGTATATCATCAGTGTTTAACTTTCTTTTGAGTTTTACAGGGACTCATAGCTAAGAATTGGCCTTAAATCTGAGAAGGCTTTGGACTTGGACTTTTCAGCAGTGTTTAAAATCTCAGGAATTTGGGAATTCTTAGAAATGGACTAAATGCAATTTTGCTACATTCAGGTGGGGCTTTGGGGAAGTGATTAGATCAGAGGGACATGATAATCACTAGTGGATTAGTCCACTGATGATTTTATGGTTGTTTTCATGTAGGAGGTGGGATCTATTATGAAAAGGTATGTTGCTTGAGGAACCGTACATTAAGAAAATGCCATCATTTCCTACATGCAACAAGCCACAAAAGTTCTTTTGTGAGAAATATCCTGCCTGTCCTGTATTAATATTCTCCAGAGGAATAGACCCAACAGAATATATACATAGATTTATTGATTTGTTTTATCTCATAGAAGGCTGTATAGTTCCATGATGGCAGCTAGAAAACTGGAGAAACCAATAGCTACTTAGTTCAAGAAGCTGGAAACCTCAGAAAAAGAGGGACCGATGATACAGCCCCAAGTCAAAGATGAAGACCTAAACCCTCCCTGGAGAGTCACTGGTGCAAGTCTGCATTCAAAGGCTGAAGGATGTGGAGCCGCTTCTTTCACATTTTGTTCCATCTCAGGTTCCAGTCTATTATCTAGATGGGTCTTCCTCACCTCAGTTTGCTGACCCATATGCCAATTTTCACTGGAAGCACATCAAGAATTTTTTAAACTAATTTTCTAGGCATCTTTCATTTTAGTCAAGTCAACAAACAATATTAACTATCACAGAAACCAAAACTGAAAAATAACATTAATCACCAAAAGGTAGCAATCCACACTATTGTTCACCCAAATAAACAAACTGAAGTCACTCTTCACTAATCTGCTAGCTTTTACAATTCCATCCCCACACACAATGTATCTATTGATAACATTCCTAGGATTTATTATCTTACTCTAGCAATCCATTTGCTTTGCTGTTCTTTCACAAATTTATTAATCTTTGTTTAAAACAGTATAAAAGCATCAAGCTTTGTTCATTTCTTTGGACTTCACTCTCTTGTGATGACCTCCATGCACATGTAAATTAATTAAACTTCTATGATTTTTTTCTTGTTAATCAGCAATTTTACTGAATTTCTAAATTCAGCCAAAGTGCCTACATAAGAATTTAGGGGTGGTTGGGAGGCTGTCACATACCTCTACAAAAGTAAATAAAAATTTATTTACAACTCTTGCTCTCATTCAAATATTTGGCAATTGTGCTTTTTTCAGCAAACCAAAGCTCAGGAAATGCATATAGGAAGGCTCTCGTTAGGTAGAAATAATTACTAACATTTTTAAAAAGAATTTATTGACAATTTTAATACCATTGGCTCAATATCTCATTAGAACTTTATAATCAGTTTCTATCCCCATTTCACAAGTGAGGAAACTGAGGCCCAGGGGACTTAATTTTCCTCAGAATCACACAACATGTAAGGCAGCAATGTCATTTATAGAAGTCTTTACTATGGAAATTTTTAGAGATACATGTAGTAATATATGTTCCAAGTTGCCCATTAAATAATGGTATGATTTAAAATAGTAACAAAGATCCAGAAACAAATGTCTAATGACAAAAAAGGTTAAATAAAATCTAGTAAATATATATATATATAATGATATGTAATATAGTCATTATAATTTATTTTATCTTTTGTTTCTTATCATGTTAAAATATTTTCAAAAAACAAAGTTTGAGACAAACTATCTGGTAACTCAAGTAATCTTTCATCTTTGAGGCACTGTATTGATCAACTCTCCTACTGGTAGGACAAAATGGCTAACAGATACAACTTAAAGAGAGAAATAGGCTTATGATTTCAGAGGTTTTAGTTCCTAGCAAGCTGAAGTCATGGTAAAGCAGTTGCTCACTTCATACTGGCTGAAGATCAGAGCACAGGGGAAGAGCACCATGAGAGACACTGTCCAAAGGCACACTCTTAGTGGCCTGCCTTCCAGAACTGGGCCTCATCACCTAGCAGCACAGTCATCCGTGAGCATCAGTGAACTAATCCACTGATGAATATACCACCTTCATGATTCAATAGCCTTTCCTCCTAGATTAGTAAAAAACAGAAGTTTGCTCTGATGACTGGAACGTTGTTAGAAGTCAGAAAATACACCAGCTTCTCATCATTTTAATTTAATAAATATGATTTATTAATCCAGTCAAGTTGAAAGTATTAACTGGTACAGAATCAAATGCATATTTTGGACAGGTCTCAATCAAAGAGAAGAAATAGCTATCTAAAGGAATTTTAAGGCATGAACTTCCCCAACCACTACTCCTAACTCCAGATTTGGTAGTCTGGTTTCTCTTCAGATTATATTAATCCTTTAGTATAGCTATAACTGAATTGAGCAAATGTTGCTTATGAACATATAGAATTTATGTACTTAAATAGAATATAAAACATTATAAAGACATTCAAAATCAAGAATACCATTAAGATTTGTTGAGAAAATAAAAAAAAAACCTTTATGCTTATAATGCCACAGCATTATATACAACTTCTAAATACAACTTCTAAAGTTACAAATACATAATTTGTTAAAAGGCGCTATGGAAGAAAAACACATAAAAAACTTGCACATATACTCTTACACCAATCTTGTAAAATTACTAAGTAAAACTTTTGTACTATTCTGAATACTTACTGATAATAGTTTGTGACATTGAATGTATTTATACATAGGACTGCTGTTTAGAGATCAATCATTTCTAATTTTATCAATTTCAAATGAATTAGTTTAAAGTCTTGAGAATATAATTTTTAAAATTTCTTTTCAATGTAGTGAATCATACACATGTTTTACACATGTTTCCTGGTTTGAAACATGCAGAGACTCATGACAGAAAACAGGCAACTTGACAAGGAGAAAAAGTATTTCAGTGAAGGAATGGGAGGAGGAAAAGCAGGACCAGGACACAGAATATATCTCTATTGGGCAGTTATCAAATTTCCTCATTCAGAAAATGATGAATATCTATATTAGTCTATATACAGGATTGCTGTGATGACCAAAGCATTAGGTACAATCAAAAATATGCTGGCCACCAGACATAGTGGTGCATGCCTATAATTTCAATTACTTGAAAAAACTAAGGTAAGAGGATCATAAGTTCAAGGCCAGCCTGGACAACACAGTGGGATCCTGTCTCAAAATAAAAACAAAAAGGACTTGGAAATAGCTTAGCATTCCTTGGATTCAATTTCCAATACCACAGAAACAAAAAACAACAACAAAGAAGAAACTATTGACTTACTTGATGTTAATAGTCACTAAGTTAAAACAGAAGTCTAATCTGAATATTAGTTTGTTTATCTTCTCACTATGAAGATAGAACAGATTAAGAGTTTCCAAAATTATTTTTGAAAAACAATATATTTTTCCACCCAAATCTAATGTGAAACTGTGAAACACTAAACTTGTGAAAACACAGCTATAGTAATAGAAGTGGCCCTGTCTTCCTCTTCCAGCCATCTCCCAACCCCAGTAGGTTCCTTCAAATGCTACAGAATTCAAAGCCATGCAGAACACATTTTCCAAACCACTGTTTTCAAATGTGTAGGAAACTGTCACTTAAATTATGGATATTTCATTAAAAGTCAAAGAGTTCTTTATTGCCTGCTTGCCTGCCCCCACTTCCAATAGTCTTTTATTGCTTTGAAAAATAAAATTGCCTACTGGTACTTTTTGCTTTTTTATTAGTGCATGTTAATTCCAGAGAATAATGGGTTTCATTGTGATACCTTCATACATGTATGTAGCGTACATTTTTCTTTTTTAAAAATATGGTTGATTAAGCTATGAGGTAATTTTCTTTGTACTCAGCAACAAAAACAAGGATCTTCAAACTGGATCATAAACAAAATGACTGTTAAGAAACTTTATTTTTAACTAGTGTTCATAAGTTTATGAAGTGTCTACATTAAAAAAAATGTTCTACATACCTTTGGTTGATTAATGTCTCGCATGCTAAAAGGAGGATCCTTCATCAAAGTCATGTGACAAATGAAAACTGTAATGAGAAACAGGGATATTTTCTGAATTCTAACAATGTTCCATTCATCAGATCAGACTTACTTTTCTATTAAGCATGAAAAAAAGCACGACAAATGTGAAATCCTTTCCAAGCCACCTTTTTGTACCTCACAAATGATGTTGCTATAAACCCTAAAATATTTCTTCCTTTTATAGAACTAAGAAAGGGCCAATTTTTTAGACACCATGGCCATATATGTATGGGTGAATAAGCAGAGTAAAAGTATTTTCTATACATTTCAGTTTTTGTCTTTTTGCAAAACACAGGCTATCGTTTGTGATAGAACTGAGTATTTTTCATGAAATATTTTAACTTTATTATATACAGTATCACTACTCATACATCTGCCCCTGAGTTAACTACAAAGAGGTCCTCAAGATTACTTTTTTATATAAAAATAGAATTTCAATCTTTTTATGACTATAAAAATGCATAAAACTACAAATAAAATAGTGAAAACATAAAGTCATTTATAATCTTCTATTTAGAAATAACTTGATTAATTTTTTCATGTATTTAATACACTTACATTCATATATACTATTCAAAAGACTTTTAGTGAATATTTGTGTGTGTTTTTATGATAATAATTATCTTAGTGGTTCTTTAGTATTGTATGAATGTTCAATATTCATTTTTAATTTTATATTAATGGATCTTAGAACATTTCCCAGTACAATTTTTCCTATTAAAGTTTGAACATCCTTAATCTAAAAATGACACCTGAAACACTCCAAAAGTCTGAAATTTATAATCATCAACACAGTGTCACAAGCAGAAAATTCAATACCATTAAAACTGTTTCAAAAAGTGTATAAATTTACTTTCAGGTCTATGTGTTAGTATATGCAAGCCATAAATGAATTTCATGTCCCATTATGTATATGCAAATACTGTAAAACTTTAAAAACAGAAAATACTTCTAGCCCCATGTATTTCAGATAAGAGACCTACAACCTGTATAAGCAATTCAGGGACTAATATCCGTGGGCTTAGACGTGATATCAAAATATATAATAAGTTTAAGTATCAATCAATCAATCAGAACTTATGCCAACTAGAAAATAAAACAAAAACAAAAAATATATAGTTTTACATCCTTAAAAGTTCAAATGACTCTATGTTAACCTGATTTGTGCTTATACAACTTTCTTACTTTTTTTAAAATTTTGTTTAAAGAGAAAAAAAATCCCACCAGACAAAACAGAAAAATGGTAGCAACAATGCAGAATTCCAAAGGGAAAAAAATAAAAGAACCAAAACCAAACAAACAAAAAACCAAAACAACAACAAAAAAACCACTAAGAAATCACCACTTGATACCTTACATACTGTCATCATCGGAAATAGTTGTTCAAGTTACAAAATTAAAGCATACAAAGTAGACATTCAAACAGTGAGACTGTTAACAGTTCTGCTCAACAATCTAACAAAAACAGTAATATGGTCATCTATTTTACACACTTAAACATACATGCAGTTATATCTTTTAGAGCACTTACTTTTCCTCTCTTTTTTACAGTAGCAATTACACATTTGGGGTTTTATTACTCCTACAGTTCTTATTACTTTTTACACTAGAGAAACAATGTGATATTTATAAATATGATTCTTATTTATTTCACTAATGAGGATAGTCTCAAGTTGTCTCCATTTCCCTATGAAGGCCTCAAGATCATCCTTTTAACTTTCTTACTTTTGACTGATTATTTTCCATTCCTAAAAATTGAAATGATTGGTAAGAAATATGTGCATATAGAAATAAGGGCAAGCCAGCTAATAGGCCCTCACCTGCATACAGAAATAGAGCAAGCCAGCTAAGGTCATCTTAAAGCAAACAACCCTTAGCCTTCTAAAAGACGAGTACATACTTACATTGTTTCTAATTTTGCACTTAAATATTATTGTATGTGGAATATATTTTGGTGCAAAGGTATAAGGTACAGAAGCTAACGCTATTTTGAAATCATCAATTATTTCAGTATCTAACTGAATAATTCATTTTTATTCCACCACTTCGAACTTACTATGTATCATATATTAAATTCTTTCAAAAGGCTTGCATTTGTTCCTAGGTGTTGTATTTTGCTGATTTATTAGTCTTTTCCTATGCAAGTACCTCAGTGATTTTTTTTTGAGACAGAGTCTTGAACTCATTACATAGCCCAGCCTGGCTTCAGACTCATGGTGACCCTCTTGCTCCAGTCTCCTAAAGGCTAAGATTACAGGCCTGTGCCCCCACACTCAATTGCATTTTTTTTATCAAGTGACCTTTGTACAAATTTTAACTCCAGATGAATAAATCTTTATCTATTGCCTTTCATTAAAAAATCTGTGTTGGGCATTCAAGAAACGTTCTCCTAAATTAATTCTATAGGCATTTGTTGGAATTTTAAAAAACTTTCATTTAGATCTGATTAATTTAGAGAAAATGTCTTTTACAATGTTAAGTTTCTCATTACAAATAACATTTTTTGAATTATTCAATTATTATAATCCTATTATTAACTTTTTGGAATTTTTAAATATATAAGTCCTTTATTTCACTACTTAAATTTTATAACTGTTCCTGTTAGCATTAAAGAACTCCTTTTTCCTCAGAACTTGTTTAAGAGATGTACAGATTTTGAAATTAGCTATTTTATTAAACTGTTAATTCAGTAGACTTTTAATAATTCCCATAACAATAAACAACTATACAATCTTTGAGCAAATCCTCTCAAATAAATAACATCATAAATGATGACAAAGAAAATGCTTGTCTTTTAAATTATAGAAAGCTTTATTTGTATGTATTCTAGAAAACTTGCATATAAAAAGGGGTTTAATGAAGACTTTCAGCAACTTTAGTAACTAGATCTTTAACTATTCTTAATTATCCTTATAGCTGTTTAACAAAATTTTTTGTTTTCAAGGCACATAAAACATTAGACAAAAAATTTGCAAAGCATTTATAATGCTATTTCAGACAATAATACCTGCTGGTGAATACTACTGGAAAGTTCTTCTGGAAGCCTTAATAACTCTATCCACTTAATCAAGATCCTCCAGCCTATACATTCCAATCAGATTCTCTCTCAAGTTGCTAGTGGGTAACATAAAGAATTTGGGTCCACTTACTATCACTACTAATGTTAAAAAGAGACGAGGGGACAGAGAATATAGCTATACCTCAGTGCTTGCCTAGCATGGCAAGGCCCTGGATTTAATAAGAGAGGAGAGAGAGAGAGAGAGAGAGAGAGAGAGAGAGAGGGAGAGAGTTAGAAACAGAAACAGAAAGAGACAGACAGAGAGAGAGGCAGAGAGAGACACAAAGAGAGAGGAGGAGACAGAGAGAGAGAGACACAAAGAGACCAAGGCAGAGAGAGAGAGACAGAGACACAGAGTGACACAGAGATACAGAGACAGAGACAGACAGAGAGAGAGAGAATCAGAACTGTGCTTTTATGTTGATGATACATTTTCAACATTAGTGACTTTATAATAAAAATAAGTGAGACATGCAAAAATCGAAATTCTTTAGAAAATCTGTGTGTTCCTGAAACATTCATCACATAGAGAATCTTCATAATTGAACCACGTAGTTCATTGACTCCAGGGCATACTATTTAAATTTTTAACATTTTTGAAATTAGATTTAATTTAATTTATTTGCTTAACTGGCAGCATTGCTTATTTCTTAGAGATTCACTAAATAATGATATATCACTGATAACATTTACAATGAGATATTACCACATATTAAACATAATATAGTAGCTCAACAGTTGAACAATTATACAGCATTTGTGTTTTTAAATTTTTATTTTAAAGAGAAAAAGAAAAATCAATAAGCAAACAATTACAAACAAGAACGCAAAATGACGACAACAACAACAACAAAAAAAAACCAATGGCAATATAGGATTTCAAAACAAGATGATAGAAATTTACCAATGGTTGTTATACTGTGTATTGTTGTCCTCAAAGTAATTGCTTAGGCTACCAGATCCAGGTATTCAAGATTGATCCAACAATATACAGCATTTGATAAAGAATCTTTTAGTGAAAAAAAAAAACTTTCTCTAGTCTAGATATTTTTCAATCAATATACTGCAATATTTTAGAGGTTATCAGTTCTTCAAAGAGTTAAGAGTTAGTTATGGACCATTAGTTAATCACCCATTGCACACACATAAAATTTGCACACTATTTTAGTAAGTTCATGCAATGACAGTTCTTTGCCAAACCCCTGGAATAGTTCACAACTGCAAAAGCTATAAATATTTTAAGACTATAGATGCACACAAAATATTGATTCACATGGTACTCTGGTACAGTATGAAAACCCACACTGCATTCTAGCTAGAACTGTAGTCAGTGGACTACATGCATTAGAATCAGACTACGTCTGTTAGCATGCTGGAATCTTACATTAAATAAAATGAACCCCAATCCGTGAATTCCTGCAGTGTTTAAGTTTGCAATGCACAGGTCAACAGTATCAACATCAGCAGGGGATTGTTATAAATGGTACTCATCTAGAACTGCTAAATCAGAATCTTCACTTTTAACAATCCCTTGGATAACTCATGTGCACACAACTTGAGAAAATCAATCTAGGAGATTCTAGTGTGAAGCCAGGGGTGAGTTTCACTATAAGTAGCAACTATAAGTAGCAACTTATAGTGTGTATAACTTAATAACAAAAAGTATTGTTCCTGAGTTTATTTGCTTTAAAAACAAATATTTTTCAGTTAAGGTAAGCAAAAAAAGATTCCCTTCACTCTCTACAGAATTTGCCATGAAGAAACAAAAGAGAAGAGAAAGTCCTATTAAAAGCAAATAAAATCTTAATTTTTCTTACAATAGTAAATAGAGATTTCAACATTGGAAACATCTGATTTACTGTATTCACTAAAATACCCCTCTAATCAACCTTATCAGGAGATAAGGTATTTCTATATATTCTTGAATTAACCACAGATTTACAAGACAAATGTCTTGTGCTTGCAAATGCCTTGTAAGGTCCCAATTATCTCTCTCTCTCTACCACTTACTATGAATTAAAGATTCCTAGTGCTGTATATTTACATTTCTTATATGAAAAAAAAAATTACAAAATGTTTTCAGATTTGTTTTCAGGAAAACACAGCTAAGAAACACCTGAAAAGAGAGATCAATGAAAGGAGTGGGCATAACTCAACGTGTGTGTGTGTGTGTGTGTGTTGGTTTCTCCATAGACTCAAGAATATCATTCTGTGTTAATGATTTCTGGTTTTATTTTTAAATTTATGTTTTGGTTATTTTTTGTTTTTATTCATGGGAAGGAAAACTAAATTTACAAGATTACTTTCTAAGCCCCAGCTTTTTAGAAGAGTTTCTCTTTGTTCTATATCTGGAAAGACAAACTGACCTCTAACCTTTTGCATGATCTGTAGCTCTCTAGAACCTGTTAGAAAACCACAGAAACAACCACATTTACGCACATCAGCACCAGAGCAAAACCATGTGAGCTACAAGGTGGAAATAACAGGCTTGGGCCAGTGCTGCTGGAATGTGCTTGTGATATAAACATCTAGAAGAATGGCCTTCCAAATAAAGCCCCATGAACAGCAAACAGCATTTAACCTGTTACCACACAGGTTAGGCACTGTTTCCTCAGGAACAAGCACTGACAAGTTTGTCTCCATGTTATTTTTTTGTATTCTTCTTCAGGGTTTTAATAGAGGATCAACTATCAACTCAACAGATAATTAATAGAACTGATCTTGTATTTTACTTTCTACTTTGAGAGAGGATAAATTTTAAATATTTTTGTATAAGATCTATACATTGGGGCTGGGGATTTAGTTCAGTGGCATAAGCGCCTGCCTTGCAAGCGTGCGGTTATGAGTTAGATCCCTGGTACCAAAAAAAAAAAAAAAAAAAAAGATCTATACATTACAAACTACAAATATCTGAGAAAAATTTAAAATATGAGTAAATGAATAAGACACATATGTTTATGGATCACAAAAGTCAAATTCTTAAAATAGGAATTTACCCAACTTGATCACTATTAATCCATATTCTGATAAACCCTTTTGGCATAAATTTTCAAGCCAATTCTAAAATTTATGTAGCTATATAAAGACTCCAAATGGCCAGGAAATAAATTGGAGGGTTTAACTAGGTAATCTCAGTAGTTACTATAAGCCTACAATAATCAATATAGTACATAATATTAACTTAAGAATAGATCTCAGATCAATAGGACCAAACTAAGAATCCAGAAATAGACCCACATCTACATAGTCAGTTGGTTTTCAATAAAATTTTTAAGATAATTCAACAGCAGCAAAAGATAACCTCTTTAATAATAGAAAAAAACAACTACATAGTTGAATGAAATTTGACCCTTACACATTTTACAAAGTTAACTCAGAATAGAGATCCCACATATTAATATAAATGCTAAACTATAAACTTCTAATGGGTAAAAATTTTTAAAAACTAACCATGACAAGTACATCTTTTCTACATTATTGGTGGGGCTGGAAAATGACATTTTGGCAAACAGTTGATAATCTCCTAAAGAGGCAATACCATAATGAAATAACAAATATGAATATATTCTCCTAGAAGATAGAAAAACAAATGATTCATGTTAGACCTAGCAAATTAATTCTTTCAATCCTGAAACTAGGAAACAGAGAAAAGTAAAAAAGATTCAAGCATATTTTAACAAGTGAAAGTGATCACTGCTAGAATTAGACAGAAGATACAGATGGCTCCCAATTCAGTAGACAATACAAAATCAAGCAAAATATCATCCATTTCCCAACAGAAACGCATCACATATGTAAACCAACTAATATTCTATAAAACTTAAAATATAAGAGTAATGGCATTAGAAAATGAAGCCTCAGACAACATAAAACAAAATGATTAGTATATGTGTTTCAACAATAAATTCAAATTATTTTAATTTAAAAAAAAAACAAATACTCCAGCATCATTCAAACTATCCTCTTTAGGAAAGATATGCCTAAATACATTTATTGGAAATAATACAAATGAAAACATGAGAGCAGGCAATTTAAGTAAAATATGTAGATATGGTAATATTGATTTTGGATAAAATAAATTTTATGGCAAACACATTAAATTAAGAGATCAGTGTCTTTTATCCCACTACTGAGAATTGAGCCCAAAACCTCACATATGGTAGGCAAGCCCTACATCATTCAGCTTCATCCTCAGCTCAAGAATGTCAATTTTTATGATTTTTTATCACCTTAAAATTGTCTTTTAATTTGTGTGCATTGTGACAAGTAGTATCTTATTCATCTCTTTGTTTCTCTGTATTAGAAATATTTCATAATTTCATTTTACTCTTCAATCACAAGACATTTTTCCAAACTGTGACTGCCTACTTATTTGAGAAAATCCTTTCTGAATCAGGATTAACACTAATTCAAAGTTTTAGTGTGAGAAATTTCAACTTGTTTGTCTCTTCTCTATGAGAAAGGGATTTCTAGAAAGTCACATTTGTTCTATTTGGTTGGGAGAATCAATTGACTGTTTCACCATAACAAAATAAATGTCATTAACATAGTATTTCTATGCCCTGTCTGCCTTTCAGCACTCTTATTAAATAATTCTGAAAAGCATTTAATAATTTCTGCCTTTTTAAACTAGGGTGGCAATTCTATAATTGAGAATTATCCAAATTTAGACTGCAGAGACTTAAGTATCTATATGTTTGCAGAATCATAACCTCACCAGTATTTGCTCAGCATAATTCATCCTTCTTGAAGCCCTTGATGAATAATTGTCACTGCTGATCCATCTCTGTAATTTTTAAGAGATAAAAATTACTTTGAGAAGTGCTCAGCTCCATAAGTCTCTTCAGTAAAACACTGCCACAACTGATACTGTAGTAGTAACCACTATAGGACAGTACTTACGTGATCTCATTACAACTATTTTTAGTATGGCTTTTGATAAGCAGTAGCATTTAATTTTTCTCATTAAAGTCCTACACGTACAAAGAAGGTTATAATATTTGTTCCTCTCTACTTGCAACTAATAAAAACACACCCAAAAAGAAACCTGTACTATGAATCCAATAGCAAATACCATTTGAGTGTGCTGCAGGCCAATGGGTGGTGCCCTGGGAAGTGTACCTTGAAGAGACCAAAGAGCTGGCAGCAATCATGGATGCCACGGCCACTAAGAAAATTATTAAAGCTGATGTGGGTTATAAAGAGATGTGGTTGAAGGCCTTACTGATCCTTGAAAGAGGATGGAAAGTTGTCTTCAAACCTAAGCAGTATAGCTGAGACTATGTAGTAGAGGGACAGCCATATGCCAGTTATGATAGACACGACACGGAGATAGCAGCCTTTCACTTGGACAAGATTCTGGGTTCCCGCTGAGCTCCTCTGGTGGTTGGCAGATTTATTACTCTGCGAACAGAAATCAAGCCTGTTGCCATGGGGCAGCTTCTTAACTGTAGGAAACAATACTTGTTTCTACAGGAAGTGTTATTATTGCCAAGAAACAGAGCCAGCATGTGCCAATAGAGACATGATGGAGGGATCTGTCATACTTTGGTTTCCGGATGTATGACCTCTGCAGAAACATCAACACCCCAGGGGCAGGACCTACTGAGAAGGCAAACCGGCCAGGTGGGAGTGTGATGCTATGAAAAAAAAATCCCCTTATGACTCAGGCCCACACCTCTTGGACATCACTGACACCTCTGTCTTTGATTACCTGATTGTCAATTCTGACCAGCATCAGTATGAGAGCTTTCATGATGATAAAGGTGCCAGTATGCTCCTCCTTCTCAATAATGCCAAAACCTTTAGGAACCTCTCGCTGGATCAGAGAAGCATTCTTGCCCTTCTCAGTCAGTGTTGCATCATTCAGGTGTCCATTTAGAAAAGACTGAACTACCCAAAGAACGGAGTGCTAAAATCTTCCTTAAAATCTGCCATGCCCCACTGTCCCATTCCCCCTGTGCTCTCAAATCCTCACCTGGGTGCTGTGGACCAGCAGCTGCTCAGTGTCCTGGCCACCATGAAGTAGAACATTGACTAGTTCAGAACGGACACTGTGTGAGTGGGAGACAGGATGGCTGTCTCCCACTTGTAATTCTCAACACAAAATAAGTGAAACTTATTTTTACAAGATACAGAAACAGCACAATCAATTCAAAATGGTATCAGATGAAAGCTGCCAGCAGGAAATTTTGTTAATAGAGGACAGGGTGGCCTTGGGTGTCACTGGGATTTTATGTAGTAGAAACTGAGGCAAAGGCATATTTCAGAGCTCAAGATATTCCTGCATAACCACTTTCTGACTCCCTCAGTAGTGGCCCATTTTCAAAACAGGGATTAGTATTGGTCAGTTTTAATTCCCATGCCAAAGGACAAATAGAGATGTGACATCTAGATAGGTGAATGCTGCACTTGGTTCCAGACTGTTTTGAGGTAAACTTTACAGTCCTTTATCCATACTTGTGGATTTTGTGGAAGCACTTTACAATTTCTTGTTGTTCTTCTTTTATTTTTTTTTTAAACAGAATTGTTATTGCTACCTACGGAGTGGCAGCAAATAAAACCTTGCATTCTGTTGAGCCAAAATAGAATGTGCTATTGGAGAAGGATACATCTGTAAGATAGAATTGGTGCGAAGGGCAAATCAGGAAGATACTCAAGCTGTTAAGCAATTGTGTTGTGTGGTTTTGGTGATCTTAGAGAAGGGAAATAGAGAGACACTCAGTAGAACCAGAATTGGGAGATGATTGAACTAGCAGACAGCTGACCCCGATGATTAGGTCCCAAGGTATCTAAAAACAAACATGACTTTGCATGTAAGTAAAATCTGCATTCTCACAGTTCTGTCCAAATTAAGTAAAACATTGTCTCTAGAGAAAATATTTTTATAACCCAAGCATGATTCTTTTATGGAGACTGATTCTCTTTTTTGCTTTAAGCAGTCAAATCCTTTGTAAATTAACAAAGCAAACTGAAATAACACCTTGAATAAGAGTCAGGTTGCCTATGATCCCTGTCATCCTCATTTCTCTTCTGAAATGAATTTTCACTTCTGTTTCTAAGGTATTGATCATTGAAGATGCTGTTCCTAGGAGATCAGCAACTCTGTTTCTGCCTTTCTTATAAGGAGAGGCAGAAATGCCACAGGAGACAGTATACACCTTGCTGGCAGATAAACTGAGTTTATGATTTGAGAAAAATGACCACAAAATCTCCAGAAGAACAACAGAAAGAAACCACCAGCCTGGGAAAGTAATTACAGTAAGGGCAAAGCAGGAACCAAACAACAGGAAAACAACATGACAAAGATAATGCAATACATATTAGTTATAACCATCAATGTAAATGACCTCAATTCACCAATTAAATGAAATAGAGTGGCAGAATAAATCAAGAACCAAAGTCCAACAAAATGCTGTATATAAGAAACACATCTAACTCAAAAATAAACTCATACACTGAAAGTCAAAGGATGGAAAATAATATTTTATGTGACAGAAACCTAGAAAAAAGCAGCTATAGCTATTCTGTTTGCAGACAATGTGAACTTCAAACAAAAAATGATCAAAAGAGATAAAAAGATCACTAAATACTTGTTAGAGGAAAACTGCAAGAGGAAGAGAAAACAATCATAAATATATATGCACCAAATAAGGGAGCACCCAACTGTATAATACAAATAGTAATAGACATGAAAAATCAAATGTGCAATAACACAGCTGTAATGAGATAGATCACAAACAGATAGATCAACTAGACAAAAAGGCAGTAAAGAAATAACAGAAATGAATCAAATCTCTGAAGAAAATGAACTTACTAGATGTTTACAGAGTGTTCCACGCAACAATATCAGAATATACATTCTTCTCAACTGCACATGGGGCATTCTCTAAAATAGACCATATACTAGCCCATAAAACAAGCTTAAATAAATGCAAAGGAAATGAAATTATTCCATGGATATTATCTGACCATAGTGCACTGAAATTGGAAATTAATAGCAAAAGAAACTGCAAAAAATACATAAACACATGGAAATTAAATACCGCCCCCTGAACAACCAATGGGTTACAGATGAAATTAAAGAAGAAATTAAACAATATCTACAATTAAATGAAACTTCAGATACAACATACCAGAGCCAATGGGATGCAGTGAAAGCAGTTCTATGAGGGAAATATATAGCAATGAATTCTTACATTAGGAAAACAGAATAAGCACAAATTAACAACCTAATATTGTACCTCAAGCTTCTAGAAAAAAAGAACTGGCCAGGACCAAAGCTCATAGGAGGAAATTATAAAGATTAGAGCAGAAATTAACACAATTGAGACTAAGAAAACAATACAAAGAATTAATGAATTGAAAAGCTGATTCTTTGAAAGAACAAAATTGAAAAACCCTTAGCCAACCTTATTAAGAAAAGGAAAGAAAAAACTCAAACTCATGCAATGATGAATAAAAAGGATAAAACTACTGCAGATACCATGGAAATTCAAAAGACCATCTTCAAATCTTCAATACCTACTTCATCTTCATCTTCATCTTCATCTTCAACAGCTACTTCAAAAATCTTTACTCACATAGGCTGGAAAACATAGAAGAAATGGACAGATTCCTAGAAACATGAATTATCAAAGCTGAATCAACAAGATATATAAATTTTGAATAATCCAATATCAGTTGCTGAAATTGAAAATGTGATTAAGAACTTACCAACAAAGAAAAGCCCAGGTTTTGATGGATTCAAGGCTGAATTCTACAAGAAATTTAGATTAGATTTAACACCACGGCATCTGAAATGAATACACAGTTCTCAGATGAAGAAATGCAAATGGAAAATAAATACATGAAAAAATGTTCATCATCATTAGTCATGAGAGAAATGCAAATTAAAACCACACTGAGATTCCATCTCACTCCAGAAAGAATGGCCAGTATAAAAAACACTACCAACAACAAGTGTTGGAGAGGCTGTGGGGAAAAGGGAACTCTTCTGCACTGTTGGTGGGAGTGTAGACTGGTGCAACCACTGTAGAGGTCAATCTGGAGATTCCTCAAAAAGCTGGGTTTGGAAGTCCCATTTGACCCAGCTATTCCACTTCTGGTCATGTTCCCAGAAGAACTGAAAACATCATACCACAGTGATATATGTGCACCCATGTTTATAGCAGCACAATTTGTAATAGCCAGATCCTGGAAACAACCTAAGTGCCCATCAACTGAGGAATGGATAAAAAAGTTGTGGCATTTTTATACAGTGGAGTACTACTCAGCTATAAAGAATGATCATATTGAGATATTTATAAATAAATGGACACGACTTGAGACCATTCTCTTAAGCGAAATAAACCAAACTCACAAGGATAAATACCATATAGTCTCCCTAGTATGAGAGTTGATAAGAGTATATAAGACTTTATGGTAAGCATGAGTCCCCATCTCATAGCTTTGAAGCCTTTCAATGTTTTCATTCATCAGTTGCAATGGTTTTATTCTGTTTTGTTTGACTATATCATGAGTGATGATATGAACAGCTGTTTTGAAGAAAATAAAACATTATGACAGCTATTGCTGATTTAATATCATCCTTCTTAGAAGTCCTAACATGCTTCTATTCTTCTACTGCCATTGGTTCTATCTATCACATTGTGTCTTATTGGGATTTGAATATGTGTGATAGTTTAAACAAAATTTTTCTATCGAAAATGAGATATTTTAGTACCCATTGATCATTTTCTGTTATTCGGTTCAGAAAGCCCTGTAATTCTTTCACTCTTTTCATGGCTTTATACTATTTTGTTACATTTGATATTATTGTATTTGAAACTATGCTCAACTATAGCAGAGTAAGAGATATTGTGATAGCTACTGTTGATGTCCGGTTGTCTTAATGTAAAGTACTGTGTTGCCTATGTTGTCCTGTTCTGATCTGCTCTGTACTTCCCTCTTTTGTTTTATTCTCTTTAAATTAAATTTAAAAAAAAAGATTTAACACCAATACTCCTCAAACTTTTTAATGAAATTGAAAGGGAAGCAGATCTCCCTAACTCATTCTTGGATGCAAGTATTATTCTGATACCAAAACCAGAGAAAGACTCAGTCAAAAAGGAGAACTACAGGCTAATCTCTCTAATGAACATAGATGCAAAAATTCTCAATACAATACTAGCAAGCTGAATGCAACAAATCATCAAAAAGGTTTATACACTTAGACCAAGTGCGATTCATCCCAGGAATACTGGGATGGTTCAACATGTACAAATCAATAAACATAATACACTACATCAACAGAGCAAAGACAAAAATCACATGATCATCTCAATAGATGCAGAAAAAGGTATAGTCCAACACTCATTCATGACAAAAATACAGAAAATTGGATCTTTACCTCAGTCTGATAAGAGCCATCTGTGACAAACCAACAGCTAACTTCATCCTAAATGGACAAAAACTGAAATCTTTCACTCTAAAATCAGGAACAAGACAATAATGTCCACTATCATCACTCCTATTCAATATAGTTCTGGAAATGTTAGCCAGAGCAATTAGATCAGAACAAAATAAAAGGAATAAGGGTAGGAAAAGAAAATTTAAATTATCCTTATTTGCATATGACAGATACTCTACATAGAAGACCGCAAAATCTTCACCAAAAGACTACTAGAGTTAATAAGCAAATTCAACAGTGTAGCTGGATACAACGTCAACACTCAAAAATCAGTAGCATGCTTGTACACAAACATAAAAATTCACTAAGAGAGAAATTATGGAAATAATATCTTTCACAATAGCATCTAAAACAATGAAATACTTAGGAATCAATCTAACAAGAAATGTAAAAGATCTATATACTGATTAAATTGATTATACTGAACTCTGAAAAAGGATATTGCAGAGAATATCAGAATATACAAAAATATTCCTTGCTCTTGGACAGGAAGAACCAACATTGTGAAAGTGGTCAGACTCCCAAAACTGTTATACAGATTTAATACAATTCCAATCAAAATACCATTAACATACCTCAAAGATCTAGAGAAAATATTCCTAAAATTCCTTTGGAAATAGCAAAGACCTAGAATAGCAAAAGCAATCCTGAGCAACAAAGACAAGGCAGAAGACATCACAATCCCTAACTTGAAATTATACTACAAAGCTACTGTGACAAAATTAGCAAGGTACTTGAAAAAAAAACCAGACAGAGAGACTTGAGGATCAGTGGAACAGATTAGAAGATGCAGACACAACTACAAAGACTCTCAGGACCTTGTCTTTGACACATGGTCACTGGAAGAAAGACAGCCTCTTTAATAAATGGTGTTGGAAAAACTGCCTTTCCATGTGCCAAAGACTAAAACTAGAGCCACACCTGTCACCATGCACTAAACTAAAGTCAAAATGGAACAGTGATCTAAATATTAAAATAGTTACACTAAATCTACTAGAAGAAAAGGCAGGTAGAAATCTTAAAGACATGGCATAGGCAAAGAGTTCATGAATAAAACATAAACTGCTGGGAAGTACTTCAAAGGATTAACAGACAGAAACTCATCTTATTAAAAAAATTTGCACATCAAAAGAAATCATCAATAAGTAGAAAAGAAAACCCACAGAATAGGAAAACATTTTAGCCAACTGTCCCATAGACAAAGGATTTATATCTAGAACATGTAAAGAACTGAAAAACATCAAGCCCCTCAAATTGAAAGGCTCAATCCAAAAATGGGCATCTGAGATGAATACACACTTCTCAGATGAAGAAATGCAAATGGCAAATAAATACATGTTCAACATCACTGGTCATTCAAGAGATGTAAATTAAAACCACACTGAGATGTCACCTCACTCCAGCAAGAATGGCTGTTATCAAGACATCAACCAATTACAAATGTTGTCAGGGCTTTGGGAAAAGGGAACCCTTCTCCACTGTTGGTGGGTGTGTAGACTGGTGCAACCACTATAGAAATCAGTGGTGGAGAGCCCTCAAAAAACTAGGATTGGAGGTTCCATTCAATACAGATATTCCTCTTCTGGGTATTTTCCCAGAAAAATTGAGAACATCATGTCACAGCGATGTATGTACACCCATGTTTATAGCAGAAAAATTTTAAATAGCTAAGCCTTGGAAACAACCCAAATGCCCATCAATCATGGAATGGATAAAAAGATGTGGTATTTTTATACAATAAAGTATTACTCAGCTATAACGAAGGATAAATGTCAGTCTTTTATAGGTAAATGGAGTCAACTTGAGACCATACTCATAGATGAAATAAATCAGACTTGCATGTGTAAATATTGCATTGTCTCCTTAGTGTAAAAAAACCTGAAAGAGTAAATAATATTCAAACAGTATAACTGATATTGTGAAAATGAAAGGGAAATAAAGTGCTCAAAATGAAAGAATAATAGGAGAA
The DNA here is from genome assembly GCA_004027295.1 of Dolichotis patagonum. Classification (NCBI taxonomy): domain Eukaryota; kingdom Metazoa; phylum Chordata; class Mammalia; order Rodentia; family Caviidae; genus Dolichotis; species Dolichotis patagonum. Next base: position 33,889 of record PVJX010000563.1, on the reverse strand, counting down.
AGGAGAAAAGAAAGAAAAGATTATATGTATATATGTGTATGTATATGTAAACAAGATAAATAAATATACTACTAATCTGTTAGTTCATCAAAAAGAACAGTTTGTATTTTCATTGTTCTTTTGATCATATTTTTCATACCTAAATCTTGTAATCTGAACAACTACTTTTAAAATACCAATATGCAACATATTAACTAGTGTTAATTTTCTATTTTTTGAAATTCTGTATCATTTTATCCTCTTTGTTTTTGTTTTTAAAATAAAAACGGTGTGAAATTATTTATTTGCCTATGTTGTATAAAATAGTAGTGCCATGTCTCATCGTAGGTGAACCCAGCAGATGGCTCATAAGATTTGAAAATTAAATAGCTTTTGGTATGCATCACTGACATATTTACTTACTCTGATGAGAACAGTGCCTAGCATATAATTGGAACTCATTAAATACATATTAAATGAATAAAGGACTGAATTGAGTAATCTACTACCCTTGACTTAAGAAACAGAGGTAATGTTAACTAAGTTTCAAGGTCATGATAGATTTATAAGATAGATGTTAGAGATAAAGATAGATATAGGTTACTATCATAAATATGCAAATGTTTATAATATATATTACAATACAGTACTATATATTATATCATATATAATCATCCAACAAGATAGATGATTAGATTGATTGGCAGATAGACAGAGTCTCTCTCTCTCTCTCTCTCTCTGGAAAATCCAGACTAACACAGACTTATACCTGCACAAAGCCCAAAGTTGCAAACTGTGAAATATAAATACCCTCAGTGAATCACCTCCAGTGAATCACCCTCAGTGGGAGAGTCATCTCTTTTTACCATTTGAGACACAGATACATGTAGTCTTCCTACTAGGATCACAATATCATATGTGATTTAATGCATATATTAGAATTAATATGTGTATATCATGAAGAATAACATCTCATCCTTAAGGATGATTGCTTCTAAGTGAGAATTCTACTGTGCCTTTAGAAGGCTATTCCAACAGTAGCCCAGAAGTTGCTTCCAAATTGTGCAGCAAGATCCCATGGCTCTCCCTCATGTCTCCATCACTGTCAAGTGGATCTCTACTGTGATGCCATGATGTTAAGAGTTTCATGTAAATCAGTTAGGTATACTATAAATTCCACACCCAAATGAAGTATCTATCACATAACCATTGGCCTTTCCAGGTGGTAAAAGCCCCAACATTACTGATTTCCCACCAAGTAACTGTTTGGCTTCCTAGAGTAATTGTCATGGTTTATGTCGGTGGCCCCCAGGCCTCATGTATTTGCATTGTGCATTTGTGATTGGTTCATTGTCTAGTGCTTGGATTGGTGGTGTCAGTGCCATCTCTCCCAGGGGGTGGAGCCAGGATGTGATGTAATGGCAGGAAGAAGGTGTGTGTCTCTCTCTCTCTCTTGCCGATTTCCGCTTGCTGTTTGTAGCCGCCATGAACTGCAGCCCCACCATGCTACCGTGCCTTGGAGCCAACTGAGTATGAACTGAAACCTCCAAAAACTGTAAGAAATAAACCTTTCCTTTCCCAACTTTGGGCATCAGGTATTTTGTCTCAGTGATTTTGTCTCAAGACAATAATGATGCCATATTAGAGATTCAGGATTGCTCTTTATTACTGAAAAATTGGATATTCAGTGGCATCATTAGATATTTTGGCTTTGGTAAGTAGGCAATCCACTGCTATCAGAACCATGTATATCTCCCATATCCTCTATTTCTGCTACTTTGGCTACTGTCTTCATGTCCCTATCCCATTAGTTCCTCAACATGAAGACTAAATAACAGTAAATGGCAAAGTCATTTTGTCTATTTGGTTGTCCAGTGACCCTTCAATGGTATATGCCATCAATGGTATTTGTCTCTCCAAAAAAATCACTTGTTTGTTGACTTTCCTCTGCCTTAGTATTTCTTATTTTACTGTCCATTATTTACATTTCACTCAGATCATTGCTTTATTTAGATTCAAAGACTAACTTTAGCAGCAAATTTGCTTCATTGCCTGGAGTTCTTGCCAGAGTTTAAATTCTCTGTCCCAACAAAGTGCCCACAAAACAATAAATTTATGTTTACATAGTCCAACTTCTGAATCTCCTCAATCAAAACTCCAGTGCAAAGTTTATGCCCCTAGTGTCTTCCAGTACATCATAGCTAATTCTTGTTGCTTTTTTCTTATTATGTATAGTATACCTCCTTGGTGAGGTTGTATAGCCCTAGTTATCAGCTTGACAACCCAGGGTGAGGGGCATTCCTGAGGTGGCACTTGCACTGGGGGACAAAGATCTAGTCAGCATCCTTCAACAGGAAAAGAATTAGTCTTTGCTATGAAGGAAAGAACTATCTCAAACTACTGAGGCTTGGGAGAATCTACAGTGCCAAAACTCTCAAGGACATTCTCCTAGATATCTCCATTCCAAGTAGCCAGGTCCCAGGACCTGCCTTAACTGATTATTTAAATATCTCTGAGCTTTTGTGAATTTAACTACAAAAATCTACACCTGTTTCTAAACTGTTATGCTTCTCTACCTAAGAAATAAGGGTTTCTTTGTAAAATACCAAAAAGGCTCTCTAGCACTCATAGTGATATGTTACTATTCTGTTAAACACCCTCAGTTTTCCATTATTCATTGTAGGATATCAATATGATGTAGTAGTAATTATCCTCTGACTGTCCCATTTCCCACATTACCATGAATGAAATCTTAAGTGATTAGGCTTCCAACGTACCTGCATCCACTTAACCCACAATCCTCTCAACATGTAGTCCTCTCATGTGGGCAAAACATAAGCCAGTTCTCAAATCCCATTTTTGTGTGTTTTTCTCAAATTCTTTCCAGTACTTCCTTTACCCATTTAATGTCCTTTGAGAAGTAGGTGCCAAGATGAGATTAGATGTGTAAAAGATTTATAGAGGGAAATGTCTTAAAGAATAAGGAAGTTGGACCAGAATTAGGCATGGAGAGCCTTTAGACTGTGATACAGATAAGATTTCTACATAAGGAGAGAGAAAAAGGAAGGTTTGAGGAGGAAATCCCCAGACCACAGCTCAGTTATCAGAAACTTTGGTCAGGTCAGCAGGGAATCCCCAAGTGAAGCATGGGCCCTGAAACTGCTGTCAGATTGTCATTGACTGGGAGCAATCCAGGGCATTCATAGAAGAAGCAACTTGTGGTGATCTTTCGCTTCCTGAAGCAGGCTCTTTCACAGGGGATCTGAGCAGTGCATCTCCATTTGTGAACATACTGAGAGATGAAAGGCTATGTGAAATAAATCCTGTAGGAGTCTGGGAATAAATTAATAATGAGTGCATAGAAAACTAATCTTGACAAAAGGCAATTAGTGGGGAAAATGAAAAGCTGTACAGAAAAGAAATACGATCATAATTCACTGGGGCTTAGTGGTGAATTATATTTGAATAATCATAATAAACATAGGATTTAATGAAGAAAATGTACAAAAACAATTTAATTAAAACTTACATTGGAAGATTAGGGAAAGGAAACTCTAATAGAAAACTATAGGAAGCAGAGAACAAAGTTTTTGTCTTCTACGGTAGGAAATCTTTAGATAATAGACATAACTGAAACAACTGAAAGTTTTATCTCTCAAGAAGAATCTATGATGGGAAAGAGTATAGAAGAGACCCATTGTTATTAATTCTTATAATATTATTTAATTTCTAACATTTTGCCAATGTTGAACTTTAAATATAATATTGATAAAATAAAAAGGCATCCCCATGAGTCAGCACCATTAATGGACCGGGGGTAGGGAGAACAAAGCTGCACCAGCAGGCAAACCCCATCTGGAAGCAGTGCCACGAATGGGCTGCTGCTGGACTGAAACTGATAGACCCTAGGCCCTTCCAGCACATGGGCTGACAAACATGTACTACCCCCCCCCACAGTAAGTGACTAGCTCATCCAGAAAAACACAGGCTGTGATGATAGCTATGGAGGTGAAATGCAATTGGATGGCTGTGATGCTTTGGTGTTTCACTAAGATTGCAGGTCTATGGTCAGTGATCTGATCATAGGTTCAGAAAATAGCAGTATGCAATGTGTCCAATCCTCTCATCTAAGGAGGGGATCTCCTTCGGAAGGTGGCAGTCATTCTTGATTCCCCATGGTCTTGTTTTAAAGTCCTATATAATTTCCATTCTTTTGTTGGGTTGGGTTTTATTCTCTTTTGTTTTGTTTGATTATGTTAAATCCGATGGCAGGAGCAGCTATTTCAAAGATAGCAAGACATATTATGGTAGTCATTTTGGATTTACTATAGGGTTGTTTTGAAGTCCTTTATTGCATTCATTGTTTTGTTTTTATTTTTCTATTTTATTCTGTTCTGTTTGATTTTCACTATATCTGAAGTTATCTGCAGCTATTTTGAAGACATCAAAAGGCATTATGGTAACTACCATTGATCTCATAATATTTTGAAGTCCTATATCTTTTACATTGGATTGTTTTGATTGGTTTTATTCTGTTTTATCCTCTTTAAAATAAAAAATAAATAAAAAATAAAAAGGCAAATGAAGATTAATGCTTAAAGTCCAAATGAATGTATTAATTTCATACAACCTCAGATATTCTGCTACTAAAGATTACATTAATACTTCTGCTGTATATCTAGCTCACATTCATTAAAGAGACATTTTTATTCCAGATTTTGCTGCAAGTAGTTTAGCATGCAAAATTTAAAATATCATCTACAATGCCACTAAAAGATTGCAAAAGAAATATTTTCAAGTCAAGCAGTGGGGAGTTTTATGGGGTTTTTAGCTCGTTTTCTGATAACACATACTTGGCTTAGGTTCCCATGTGTCAGCTGTTATCAGCTGCCCGTGTGCGTCATCCAGTGAGCTTTGTGGTATTATCTTCAGCCAAAAGAAACATCGCAGCAGCTCCACACATTTTAATCAGTTAAAAAAGAAATCTGCTTTTCCACTGGAATTTTCACACAGACCCTCAACAGCAAGCCTATTGTATGGCAGTCAAAAAATGCAAAAAAAAATGCATATGGATTCAGATAGCTGTGAATTCAACCTTCAAAAAAGAAAAGGTATGAAGTCAATAATTCAGGAAAATCTTCCAGTTCCACAATTTGCACTGAACTTTACCAAAACTTAAAGACATAGTTACTCAGAACAATTTCCAACATCTTTGCCTCTTTCTCCCACATCTGGCCCAGGGAAAGATTCATCTTCCTGAATGTAAAAATCCAAGACACACACACACACACACACACACACACACACACACACACGGCAGCGGGGGTGGGGGAGTGGAGATGCATTCATCTTGCAAAAATCAATTACGAAAGGAAGTATATGAAATAAGCATCATTGTGTGTAAAATAAATAAATTGGTACACAGCACAAGGTACTAGAGTTGTTCAAATTATTTCCTGATCTCAATCCTTACACATATAGGAAGGAAAGCAGCTGGTCAAAATCAGTATTTAGTATTTATTTCCACTTCCCTCAAGGAATTGTTTTCTGGACTGACAAAGTCCAGAGAAATAAGAAGGGTTTAGATTTTTATTCCTTATAGGTACTATTGTACTGTATCTCAATTGAGCTTAGCATTCTGCTGTATAGCACACTTATTTCCTTCATCATTGAGGACTGGTGACAGAGCAGCCCATAGAGATTATGGGGGTGTCTTTCTGTCCCAGTAGGACATCAACCACTAAGAACTTGGAAGGCTGATCACAAGGTTATAGCTCCTAAGGTTGTGCCTTTACAAATGCCTTCACAAAAACCTTCCATGGAAGTAACAAGCTCCTACTTTTTTTCAGACTTTTTTTTTAATAAGACTGTTTCACCAGGATGCAGAAATGGTGGGGTGTGAAGAAACTGCTCTATTAAATAAATAATATGTTGCCATGCCACACTTATTAAGATGCTTTCAGTGACTTGTCTAATTTTTCTTAGGGTAATGAAGAATAAGAGTATAATGCTTATTGTCATGCCTGAAATAATTACAGTGATCCCTTGCTAACCACAGGAAGCTATGCATTTGAAAAGTTCTGGGACTGACAGAACAGTTGGTTGGCAATACTTTTTCACAGGAAATAAAAGGTTGGATAGAGAAGAAGTGTAATAGCTAGATATATATAAAATTTAAAAGCAGAGTAAATAAAAATCTGGAACATTTCTAGTCCAAAGCAAACAATAGTTATTAAAAAAATCTGTTCTGGTAGAAAATACTTAACAGAGTACCTCTTCCAATAACTCCAGAACTACTGGTGCCATCCCAAGATCTGTTGAGACAAATGAGCTCAAAAGCCTGAACTTTCAGACTGAGAAACACTTTCTGATGACTTGAAATTTAATGCCTTGCATTGCACTAATTCTATATACAGAACAAAAAGTACTGCCAAAGCAGATCTCATGAAAAGCACTTGAAAGAATAGTAACATATGCTACATATATATAATAACATCTCAACTAATAGCAATATATTAAAATGACAGCAATTATTATATTAATAAAATAGACAATACCAATATATAAAAATTGATCCACACATTTAGTGCTAGAACTGTCAATTTTCTTTATCATTTAATCAAGTAGTACCTGATGTTGAACTCTCATTTACCAAAAATGGCAATAATTTCAATATCTATCAGTGCTTCCTTATCCCTTTTTACAAAACACTTATATCTTTTCATAAATTACTAAAAGTATTATTTCCTCAGATAAGTCTTCCAATTGTCTGTTGAAAGGATAAAATTTATTCTCTGTATGATTCTCATAGACCTATGCCCAGATCTTAAGGAGGAAAGATTAATCTGAGGCTAGAGGACATTAATTTTCTTTTGCTACAACAGGATCCTCTAAAGCAACTGTTTAAATACTAATTTTTGGCCTCTGTTCCTGAAGATGATGATTCAATCAGATTGGTCCAGAGCCAAGAAATTTGTATTTATGTATTTAGAGTTTAATAAGTAACCTTGATGACCAGGTCTGGGAAAAACTCTAAAGGATTAAAATAAACCTCATATATGTAAAAGGTCTATTCTTTAAAATTTTTGTTATAGGGCCGGGGATTTAGCTCAGTGGCTTAAGCGCCTGCCTGGCAAGCGCGAGGTCGTGAGTTCGATCCCCGGTACCAAAAAAAAAAAAAAAAAAAAAAAAAAAAAAATTTTGTTATAAAAATTTAAATATATAAATGAACCCCAGAGTTCCAAAAACTGCACTTGACAGAATATTACTATAATTTTATAAGTATTTCTCCTTTTTTTGGAGCTCTCTACTTTTTCTAACTGTGGCAAAATACATATAAACTAAAACATGTCATTTTAATTATACAGTTCAAAGGTATAGAGTACTTTCACATTACTGTACAATGATCACCACCATTAATCATCAGAGCCTTTTAATCTTCTCTAACCGAAACTCTGTACCCATTCAACACTAACTCTATATTTTCCCTTTGCCCAAGGATTTGGAAAGCACCACTCTACTTTCTGTCTTTATGAATTTATTACTTTAGATACCTCCTGTAAGTAGAATCAAATTGAACTTCTTTTTTGTCTGCCTTATTTCATTCAGCATAGGTGTCCTTAAGGCTCATCCATATTACGGCATGTATTAGAATTTCCTTCCATTTTTGTGTTGCAGTTGCATTTATTTTTTATTTTACTTTTTATTGGTATGTATTTGTAATACACAATAGCTACATTCTGTAGAGAGTTGATACATGTACATTAAACATTTTAATTCTTTAAGCTATATTTTAATTAAGATATATATAGAGATATATATCATATACATCATAAGGAGGTACCTCTTTTTTACCCTATTCTACTCCCTTCCCTTTAACCCATCTTGTCCTTCCTGTTTACAAAGATTTGGTTCCATTTTATCCTTCTTTTCTCAATTTTTTCTTTTCCACTCCTTCTTTTTCCCCTCACCACACCTCATTACTATCTTCTTTTGAAAATAGTGTGATACTATTTCACACTATGTATTATCTGGTTCTTATTTATATTTTCAGTTTCTCATACCAGAGACACTATGTGATATTTGCAAATGATTTTATTTATTTCACTTAAGACTACAGTCTGAAGACCCAGTCATTCAGGTGTAAATGTCTCCAGTTTATACTTCCCTATAGCAGAGTAATGCTCCATTGTATATATATTAGAATTTCCTCCCATTTTTGTGTTGTAGTTGCATTTATTTTTTATTTTACTTTTTATTGGTATGTGTTTGTAATACACAATAGTTAAAAAATATATATTTTTAATGCATTCATCAGTTGATAAGCATTTGGCTTGTTTCCAAGATTTAGCTATTACAAACTATGCTGTTATAAATCTGGCTGCATATATATTGCTGTAGTATGGTGCTTTTAATTCTTTTGGGAAGATATAAAGAAGGGAAATAGCTGAGTAAAATGAGATCTCCTATGCTAGTCTTTTGAGAAATCTCTACTACTGATTTCTACAATGGTTGCAACAGCATGTACTCCCACCAACAGTGGAGAAGGGTTCTTTTTTTCCCACAGCCTCACCAGCATTAGTTGCTTTCTTGATAACAGCCATTCTTTCTGGGGTGAGATGGAATCTCAGTGTTGTTTTAATTGGCATCTCTCGAATGACCAGTGATGTTGAACAATTTTTCATTATTCATTTGTCAATTGTATTTCTTCATCTGAGAAACGTGTATTCATTTTGGATGCCTATTTTTGGACTGGGTCTTTAAATTTGGGGGTATGATTTTTTTCAATTGTTTATATATTCTAGATAGTAGTCTCTTGTCTGAGAAACAGCTGGAAAAAAATTTTCCTACTCTGAGGAATGTCTTTTCACTTTATTGGTGATTTCTTTTGCTGTGAAAAAGCTTTTTAGTAAGATGAGATCCCAGTTGTTCATTCTTTGCACTAGTTCCTGTGCTGTTGGGGTTTTGTTCATGAAGTCTTTGCCTATACCAATATCTTCAAGAATTCTACCTATTCTATCTTCTAGCATATTTAATATTTCTGTTTTAATATTTAGATCTCTGATCTATTTTGATTTTAGTCTAGTGCATGGTGATAGACATGCGTCTAGTTTTACTCTTCAGCATGTTGAAAGCCAGTTTTTACAGCATCATTTAAAAAAAGGCTTTCTTCCAATGAATATTCTTGGCCCCTTTATCAAAGATAAGGTGACCAAATATGTCTGGAGTTGTTACACTGATCCTTGTATCTGTTGATGGCAAAAGAAGCCACAAGAACTTCATAAACACATGGAAATTAAATAACACCCTCTTGAACAACCAATGGGTCATGGATGAAATTAAAGAAGAATTAGACAGTTTCTACAATTAAATGATAATGCTGATTGATAATGATAATACTGCAATTTATGGGATGCAATGAAAACAGTCCAGTGAGGGATATTTATAGTGGTGAATTCGTGCTTCAGGGAAACAGAGTGAGCTAATGTTGAACCTCAAGCTTTTACAAAAAGAGGATCAAGTCAATCCCAAAGCTCATGCAAGTGAGAAAATTATAAAAATTGGAGCAAAAATTAATGCAATTGAGACTAAGAAATGACATGAAGAATCAATGGATCAAAGAGTTGGTTCTTTGAAAGATTAAATAAAATTGACTAATCCTTAGCCAACTTTCTCAAAAAAGAGAAAAGACTCAAATCCATGCAATTAGGAATGAAAAGGATGAAATCACAAGGGACCATACAGAAATCTAGAAGATCATCTATACCTAGTCTGAAAATTTATATTCTCATAACATGGAAAATGCAGAAAAATGGACAGATTCTTAAGTATATTGGAATGACCCAAGTTGTATCAATGAGATACAAAAACTCCAAATAAACCAATAGCAATTAATGAAATTGAAGATGTAATTAAAAACTACCAACAAAGAAAAGCCCAGGCCCTGACAAATTCACTGCTAAATTTTACAAGAAATTTAGTTAAGAACTAATGCTGCTACTTCTCAAATTCTTTAATGAAATTGAAAGCAAAGCAATACTCTCAGATTCATTCCTGGAAGCAAAATTACCCTGATACCAGAACCAAAGAAGGATCCAACCAAAAAGTAGAACTATAGTCCAATCTCCCTAATTAACATAGGTATAAAAATCCTCAATAAGAGACTGGAAAACAGAATGAACAAATAATCAAGACGATTATACACCATTACTAAGTAGGATTCATTCCAGGGATGCAGGGATGATTCATCATACGTAAGTCAATAAAGATAATACACCATATTAACAGATCAAGGACAAAACCCATATGATCATCTCAATAGATGCAGAAAAAGCATTTGACAAAATCCAACACCAATTCATAATAAAACCTTACATAAGGGCCGGGGATTTAGCTTAGTGGCTTAAGTGCCTGCCTGGCAAGCGCGAGGTCATGAGTTCAATCCCCAGTACCAAAAAACAAAGCAAAACAAAAAAAAAAACTTTACATAAAATTAAAATAGTCTTTATCTCAATCTGATAAAAACAATCTAAGACAAACCAACATCCAACATATGTACTAAATGGACAAAAACTGAAACCTTTCACACTAAAATCAGGAATAAATCAAGGATATCCACTGTCACCTCTTACTCAACATAGCTATGGAAACATTAGCCAGAGCAATTAGACGGGAGGAAGAAATAAAAGGAGTAAGGATAGGAAATAAGAAGTTAAATTATCAACATCTGGAGATGACATGATACTCTACATAAAAGATCTCACCAAAAGACTTCTAGAACCGAATTTGGAAGCATAGTTGGATTAAAAAAATCAACATGCAGAAATCAATAGACTTCCTGTACATGAATAACAAACTCATTGAGAGAGTAATTAGAGAAACAACACCTTCCACAATACCATTAAAAAATAAAATACTTACAAATCAATCTAAGGAAGGAAACAAAAGACATCTACATTGAAAATTACAGTACTCTGAAAAAGGAGATTAAAGGGAATATCAGGAAGTGGAAAGATACCCCTTGTTCTTCGATAGGAAGACTCAAAATAGTGAAAACAGTCACACTCCCAAAATTGTTACACAGATTTAATATAATCCAAATCAAAATGCCAACAGATATTTCACAGAATTAGAGAAAAAATTCATTTGGAAACAGAAGAGACTTAGAATAGCAGAAACTATTCTGGGCTACAAAGGCAAGGCAGGGAGCATCACAATCCCTGACTTGAAATTAAAACTACAAAGCTGCTGTGATAAAAACAGCATGGTGCTGGCAAAAAAAAAAAATCTTAATTCTTTTTCATCCCATTCCCTTCCCTCCTTTCCCTTTTCTCCATTTCTTAGTTTACTGTCCCTTTGGCAAAAGACCTATCTCCCTATTTCCTGTTACCTTTCACTCTGTTCTTTGTTTATATTTTGGATTTCTTATATAACAGAAACTATGTGACATTTAAGCTTGTGTGTATGGTTTATTTTAAAGTTATAGCCTCAAGGTGAGTCTATTTTCCTTTAAATGACATAATTTATCCTTTATGGCAGAGTAGTCCATACACCATTGTGTATAAATGCCACATTCCTTTATCAATTCAGTTGTTGATGGACATATAGCCTGCTCCCAAGATTTAGTTACTATGAATTGTATTGCTACAGACGATAAGTACGTGTGTGTCAGTGTAATTTAACTCTTTAGGGAAGATACCTAGAAGGGGAATAACTGGGTCAAGCGGCACTTTTAGTTTTAGTTTTTTGAGGTATTTCCATACTGATTCCCATTATAACCGTACTAGTTGTCCTTCCTTCTTAAGACTGAATTATATTCCAAATGTACACAGAACATTTTGTTCATCCATTCACTGTCAATGTGGTTTGCTTCCACTTTTTTTTTGCTTCCGTTTTTGAATTATTGTGGACATTGCTGCAATGAACATGAGTATTCACATATCTAAACAAACCTCTGCTTTCAATTCTTTTGAGTATACTCCTAGACATGGAAATATTATATTCTAATAATATTCTTAACACAATAAAGGAATTTTTGTGTATATTTCATCCTAAAATTCCCAGGACATGAATTTAAATGCGATTTTCTAAAGTAAAGACATATGTAAGACTAATTTCACATTTATAGTTTCACTTCATTTGCTCCTTCCTTTCAGATCTCCATATTTTGTTTTTTTAATTTTTTTACATGCTATCTTATAACAAATTCATGATTCCTATGACTTTGGTTATAATCAATTATTTACAATAAGTCATTGGTTAAGTAACCTTGTCCTGCCTGCTGTCAACTATAAAAGTAGCTGAGTCACTGACTCTAACTGGTTTAATAACCAAATGCCCTGGAGTATCAGAACTTTCCAGTAATCAAAATTATAAAACATACTTCAAAAAAAATTCACTAGTCTCTCCAAAGTCAGACTATAGATCTGAAATTTCTCCTCACCATACTGTACTTGAAAATCAGTCATTAACATCCCGTGAGTACAGAGCTCTGATGATGGGAGTGTGCAGCTAAGTCCAGACTACACCTCACAGAAGCCCTTACTTCTGTAAGGGCTAAAACACACAAAACAAATGTGCTTTGGAATGAAAATAATAAATCTTTTACTAAAGTGAAAGTCAGTAAGGACTATTCTTTACTTTCAACAAAATCACAATAAAGGAATAAGAAAATAGGCCAAATTTCAAAACCAAGCTGTCAGAGGAAAACTTTTGGTGTTTTGTTTTTGCTTCTCAGTACTACAGACTAAACCAAAAGCCTACACTCTGACTTTCATCCCTACCTTTTTGGCTTCTTATTTTGAGACCGGATCTTACCAAAGTACCAAATTACCCAGGCTGGGCACGACTTGCGGATACTCCTGCCTCATCATCCCATAATACTGGGATTGCAGCCACGTAACAGTGTGCCCAGTTAACTCTGTGTTAAAAAAAAACAAAAACAAAAACAAAAAAACCCTTCCTACTCCCTAATCAACACTTACCTGAAATATCTGCTTTCTCACAATCTTTTTTGTGAAACTCCACCTAAAAAGTGTTACATCTCTTGCTCTAGTCTCTCTAACCAATGTATTTCCATAGCAGCATTGGGTCTATTCTGCCAAGATCATTAATTTAAAACAAAACAAGATAAAAAAAAACTAGAAAGTATTATTAAAAATACTAAATTGGCTTCTTAAAATTGTATTTTCATGGTGTTGCTGGCATTTTACACATTGTTAACTGTCTCTAAATGTACATAATCATTTTCCGAAGGAATTTGTCAGTACATACAGAGAAATATAAAGAAAAGTTACACATTTTATCTCCATAATAATGCTCCCTAATAATGTTGTTCATATGGGTTAAAAAAACAATATAGAAAAAAGAAAACTATCCAACAAATGAGCAGTGTTATTATAAGTTATGCTATAAAAATACAAACTATTGCTAGTTCTACCATTATAAATAAGGTTGTGAGAGTATGGGAAATGCAAAAACACACTTGCTAGACTACTGAATATAGATAAACAACTACAACTATGTAAAGGTCTATAAAGATAAAGACTGTAAGAATGGATAGCAAAAAGTACAAAGTGTTATGTTAAGATAGAAGTAATTTGTTATTTCCTGTATTTGATACTTTATAATGTTTCTGGATTATTTTTATGGTTAAAATGTATCTGGTGTTTTAAAATGGCTAGCATCATATGGCCACATAAAACCATTACTAAAACAACTATAATGATAATGAATACATATCCTCTAATATACAGAGTTTCTCTAATGCATTTTAATTTCTTTTAAATGCGTATGTATTTTTTCTCATTTAGAATTTATCTAAAATGATTCCAAATGCTGTAAAACTCTAATGCACTTACTCCATTTAGCCTGTAAACCAACTCTTTTATAGTCTATTGCCCAAATGAATGTCTTAAATATGTGCAAATACAATAGGTTTTCAAGCTTATTCAATTCCTAACTGCATATCCTGACTGAAGTTTTATTATTTTCTCATAGATACTAATGAAATAAAATGGTTCTGACTGTAATTTTCAACAAGAGCAGATGAAATAATCACAAATTATACATCTGGTGAAGATCTTAGCATTATATACAAGTGATAATAAATACGAACTTGCAGTGGAAAATATGAAAAATAAGTTTATTGCAGTGGTGAGAAATTTATTTCCCTGATGATTTTTCTGGACAAAAACACATGAAAGATGAAAGGAGGCTGGGAAACAATTTTATTTGAAGGTAATTATAAACATTAATACCATTTCAGAACAAATGAATGCAATGTCGCATTCCCATTTACAGATAAATACTAATAGAAGCTACATCCTGATCATAGCATTGTATGGACCGCAGAGATAAGGATGAACAAAAGTTATATGGAGTGGTAATTTAGGGAAAGGGGGAAAGAGTCGCAAAATCATAGAAATATGAGCTTACTTTCATCACCTACTCCTTCCCCATCTCCTCCTGTAGTAAGAAAAGTTCACTGTAGACTACAGATAAATTTCAGAGCTCTTCAGTTATTTTTCTGTTTTGTGAATGAATTGTAACTCTCAAAACAAAGCAAAACAAAAAAATGTCTTCAAAACATGCTGCAGGTAGAGTTTCAGCAATTTCCCATTGGCTTCCTCTTCACCAGTTGAGCACTGGTGCCCTCTCTTTCATGCAGTCATCACATTACCAGAGCACAGCTAAAAGGAGCATGTGACCTTCCCCTCCTCAATGTCTTTATATTTTACTCTTAAAGTTGTATCTGAATATTTCATTGTTCATGGTTTTTCCAGATGCCAATTTAAATTTATTTTCAAATATATCATCATATCATATCAAAACAGATCAATAACTGCAGTTGGAAGATACTTCATATCAAAACACATCAATATTGCCGTTGGAAGATACTTAGCAAATGTCTTTAAAAGCCTCATTACTGTACAGATGATGTATCTAAAGTTCAAAGATATCAAGCAACTACCTTAGTTTCTATAGCTTAAAATATTCAGGTAGCTGCAGTCCCATAATCCTGGCCTACAATCCAACATTGCTCCATTTGTGCCACTCTGCATCTGTTTTCACTTCTATTTAGTCCTTTTTTAAAATTTAGTAGAATCACAGAATCTGAGAGTTGAAATTATCCTTAATCAATCTGATCACATAAAATTTTTTAATTTCTGTGTAGCAAAGTAACCATAGAAAAAATTAAAAGGCAAAAATTATTAGTGAAATAATTTACAAGGAAAAGGGGTTTATCTCCTGAATAAAAACCTCAAGTCCATTTTTTAAAATTCCAGTAGAAAACTGAGCAAAAGAATTAACTTGCCATCATATTGAGAGCTCCCTTTGTTTTGTTTCTGTGATAAATCTTTTTTCATGATTCATTCTCTCAGTTTGAGGGAGTATGTTCTCCAAAAGCTTTCTGAGAAACTGTGCCATACAGAGACATACTTTGAGGTTTTAGAGGTCTACAACTATGTTTTTTCTACTATTAATTTAACTGAGATTTTGGTATGCAGATTCTATGCATAAACACCACATATAAGTTGAATACTTTTATTTCATTATGTAACTCCAATTACTCACTAATGGAGTATATTTAATGCTGGGAACTGTGTAAATTCTTAAACCCTGGACTCAGAATGGATACTGCTCCTTCACTTTCCATTTTCACAAAGTATTCACTTGCTTTTAATCACATCAGCCCAGCTTTACAACGATGACATCACTGAAAGGACTGTAATTCAATCTAAAATCAGAATTGTGAACTATTTTTATCTAGTAGTTCACAGGTTTTCTGAAAGATATTAATAGTATTGTATTTCCTTCAATAATTTAAAAAGTCCATTGATGCTTTGTGAATTTGGTATAGGACCCTAGGGTACCACAGTGTACACTTTGAAAACCTCAGGGCTAAACATTAGGAAAATGATAAAGTTAATTTCCCTAATTTTGCATGTATACTGTGAGCATATTTTATGTGAGTATTTACTAAATATATATATGTATGTATACATATGATTGCATGAAAATATACACCAATTTTCTGTGTATATATATATGCAAACATAAATATCATAAAATTTAAAGCTTTTGAAAATTATAGCCTGATATACCTGAAAATTATGATTACCCCTAAGTGATAAAATTATGAGTGAGTCTTATTTCTTTATGCCACATTTTCCATGAGGTAATATTTTATAATCAATAAAGAAGTAAAGTTCTACTTTGCATAAAAGAAATTAAACTGAACATTAAAAGCATAGACCCAGGTTCAACCTAGCTTTTCTTAATGTGAAACAAAGTTTAGAACTCACTCAATAAAAGTATTTTCCTGCTGAGAATGGATTTATACCATTGTCTGTAAATCTATATTGCTATGGTAAAAGTAATACCTGTCTGCATAGTTCAACAAAGAACTGAGGAGACTCTCTCAATTATAGATCAACCATAATAAAAAGGAGAAAGGAAAATGAAATATGCATGAAGTCAAAGTAAAAACATAAAAAGAGAAAGATTTTTAAGAAATGTGATTCCTTCCAAAAAAAAAAAAAGAGAGATGGAAATCCACAACAAACACTTTAAATATGCAATAGCCCTCCCTTATCTACCATTATGCTTTCTGTAGTTTCAGTTACCTGTAGTCAACTGCAACCCAAACATATTAAAAGAAAAATAAAAAATAAATAGCTCACAAGTTTTAAATTGTGCACTGTTTTGGGTGATGAAATTTCATTCTGCCACTCCTGTAGTCTAGGGTGTCAATCATCCTTTTGTTCTGTGTTTATATGTTGTATACACTACCTACACATTAGTCACTTAGTAGCTGTCTCCATTATCAGATCAAAGAGAGACAACTATGTTATCATGATGCTGATTAACAGTTTCCCCATAATCATAGACCTTAATGAAACAATGTTCTGTATAAATTCCAGGAAAATCAGGTGGCAATGGAAGGGAAAAATAAAATCAGGACAGAAATACAGGTCATACTTGGAGCAACAGAAAGGAGAATGCATACAAGAGCAGAAAAATGAAAGATAAGTTTGAGGCAACAAAACTAAACCAAAAGACTTTAAAAGTACCAAAGAAGAAATAAAAGCTCTAGAAGACAAGCCAAAGCAATGAAATATACATTCATTTAGGGCTCTTAAAAACAAGAACAATGAGATATAAAGATAATCAAAAATATAATTTAAAAGTCATTTTTGAAGTACATACATTAAATTATCAATTCAAAGGTCACTTACTTCAGTAAAAATGCATGTGCGTGATCACACTGGTAAACATAAAGCGTGATCACGCTTGATAAAGATACTAAACTTCAAAAAGAAAGAACCTAGTCATCATTTCTAAGGTATAAAAACTCAAGGAAGCTTTGACTTTCTCATAGTTAAAATATAATGCTAAAAGAAGGCAGAGAAATGTCAAGTCCTCAGGGGAACAATTATGCACTCCAGAGATTGATTGATTGATTGATTATTTTTGAACTGGGGTTCGAACTTACAACCTTGTGCTTACCAGGCAAGCGCTTGAGCCACTGAGCTAAATCCCCAGCCACTCCAGAGATTTAACAGTTGAAGTATTTTATTTTTTTTGGAGAAAATATTTATTTTTATTGGTACATTTTAGATATACATAATGATAACATTCATCATGAGGAATTTGTACCTGCATATGATACATCTTGCTGCTTCTTTTTCCCACTCCCCTCAACTATCTTAAACCCTTCTTTCCCTCCTTATCTACTTTGAAGCTTTGTTTCCATTTTTTTCTTTTAGTCTCTTCTATTCTGTTTTATTTTCTTGTTCCTTCCTCCCTTTCCCTTCCCCCCTTCAGAGACAAATATCAGAAACTTTCAAATATAGGTGAATTTAAGAACTATAGTCCTTTGAAGATATCTTAAACCAGCTGGCCCATGAAAGAAAAAAAAAAGTGGCAAAAGTGCTGATAGCAAACAAGAAAGACATTTGATTGGAGAGCTGGGTATCAAGAGCTCCTAAGGTGATGGCAGTCACAGGTGTCTGTAGACTTTATTGACCCTGCTAAAGCACACGGGACTATAACCCAACCAAGCAGGAAGGCTATTTGTGAGACAGGGTGAAGGGTTTGGGAAAAAACTAGTAAATGCTGTTTAAAACAAATTAATTCATGTGCAGTCTAAATAACACTGTCCTTAAATGTTTTAGAGTAAATAAGTGGAAAAGTGTAGAAAAAAAGTGTGAGATGAGATCATATAATAAAACATGGTGTACTGAAAAACTAAGTTTGAAGCAAAGTGACACAGTAAATTCAAAAATAAGAGAATCACAAGGAACTGTCTGGAAAATATAAACCAAAAGAGAACAAGATCATGGTAGTAATATCATAGAACTACAACTGAAAAAGCACAAAATAAGACAAAGAGAGCCATTTTAGAACAGATCTATAACCCACAATAACAATTTAAGTCAAGAGTATTTATGTAC
The DNA here is from genome assembly GCA_004027295.1 of Dolichotis patagonum. Classification (NCBI taxonomy): domain Eukaryota; kingdom Metazoa; phylum Chordata; class Mammalia; order Rodentia; family Caviidae; genus Dolichotis; species Dolichotis patagonum. The sequence goes on along the minus strand of PVJX010000563.1, from coordinate 15,452 downwards.
CAAATAATACTCTTAAAACATAAATAAGAAATACAAACAAGTACATAGAAAGACAAGTAAATATAAGAAATTAATTCATTTCTCTCTGCGACACTAGATTAGGCCACAAAAGGCTTAACTTTCGGAAAGTAAAAATAATATAGACAACATCTCCTTGTAGGAAAATAATACAAACTAATCACAAAATTAGGGAAAAAATGTCCTTCTGCATGTAAGTTTTAAATTTCTCTCTAATACAAACTTTCATCAAGCACCTAGGATATACCAATAGTGCAAAAACACAACATATCAGAAATAATAAAATATTGCTAAAGCAAAGAGAAATTTATGTATTTAAATATTTATAGATCTAAATAATTAAGAAAACAATTTTAGGGGGACAGAGATTTAGCTTAGCAGCATAAATGCCTGCCTGACAAGCAAGAGGTTATGAGTTCGATCTCACAACCAAAAAAAAAAAAATAATAAAAAAATTTTATATGATATTCAAATTAAAAAGTTGAAAATGTGAACAAAAAGAAACAATAAAAAATTGAAACAGAAAACAATGAAATAGAAGAAAGAAAAAATTAACAATAGAAAAGCTCATTCTTTTGAAGGAAAAAAGTTTCATTGACAAACTAATAGTTAAATTAATTATAAAATGAGAGAAAAAAATGCAAATACAAGAAGTAAAAGTGGTTGGCTGGGTTTAGTACCAGATCTAGCAAACATATACTGAAAAATTAAATGAAATAGTTAAACCGCCTCAGATGAACATTTTCAAGAACATACTGCATTTTATTCACATTTTAACAGATTTGGAAGTTGAGACTCACTTTGCTATCGATGGTATCTCACAATAGCTGTGGATAAATTTAGTTGTTAATTCTGGTAATAGGACTTACTGTCTGATAACATGCCCGCCACATTTTCCTTGACTACAATCATTTCAGAAAAAACGTAAGTCCTGCTCATTGACTAAGCACTATCCATTGTCACCCTCTGGTAGATAAGACAATATACCACCATCAAAACTTCCAAAATGAGATCAGCAATTTAGAAGAAAATGTAAAAGGCAATAGTATTTTTAAAATGCCATACAGTACAGAAGACAAGGATATTTGTGGAACAATATGACCTCAATGATTTTGCTTCAAAAAGTAATTTTGAAAAAATTTTGCACATTGGATATGAAATTTCGTGAAGTGTGTCCAGACCTAAAACCGTTCCATTAGCTTGCTCTCTGATGCAAATTGTCTAGTATGCAAGAACTCTACAGTTCTACAGCTTGCTCTGAGTCTTGGCCCTGAGGCAAGGATTCTGCATCCTCCAAACAGATGCCAGAACCGACTGCTGGAGTCAGATTTGAATGTGCCAGCAGCCCCTGTGTCTCCATGACTGGGCTCCACCCTAACAGTGAACAAATACTGTACTGCTATTCTTATATTCAATAATTTTCCAGAATTATGATCACAGATGATAGCACCCTTTGGGTACCAGTCCTTACTAGATCTCCTCCATGATCCACTGTTCAATAGGGCACAAGACTAGAAGCCCTTTGGCAAGACATGATTCTTGACTCCAGCAAACAGAACAGTAGGAAGGAGTCCATACTTGGCCTGGGGTCCAAGGGCACTGAGAAGGAGGCCCAGAAAAAAATATTAAAACTATTTGAGTTTTATAGTCCTATACATTGATAATAAAGGAATCACATTTTTGAGCATTTTAAATAGTTTTCAAACATTTTGCTTCGAACATACATTTTTATTCATTTTGAGAATTTAAAACTAAAATACTGGCCTATAATAATCTATAATTTTGATGAAAAATGTTCAAATAAATGGACAAAGTTCAACACTCTGGTAGCAATATAATCAGTATTTAATTATGAACAAACACTCACTAAGAGAAGTATCCATGTTAGCAGTAAGTTAAGGTTAATTAAACATCCTCAAATGAGTGTGTAAAATAAAACAATGGTAACTGTTCTAGGATTAATAAGAAATTACTGTGTTGGCACAATATGAAAATTTGAGGTCAATATGGTACACTCATCTTTTCCCATGTAGAGATTGCTAATCTTAATCTTATATTTTTAGTGGGAGTTTTTTTGATGAAACATTATTGCCTAACAATTAGAGATATCTACTATAATTTAAAATAGCCACATCCTTTGGCTCAATAATGCTATGTCCAAAAATTTACCTGGAAAATAAACTACTTACATAAGAATACAAAAGTATATGCTGAATGACATTCACTACGAAATTTTCATAAAACTAAAAATTTGGAAATTACCTAAATGAACTCAGTAAGGCATTCATTAAATAGATATAGCATACTCACTCAATGAAATATCAAACAATCTACTAAAAGAATTCATAGTTTTTTATTTACTTGTATTTTTGAGTGTCTCCCAGAATTCATGTATTAAAAACTTAATCACTAAAGTTATATGTTTACAGTATTTGTAGGTAAGACTCTGAGGTGGTGACTGGGTCAAAAGGATTGCGCCTTAATGAATAGATTAATGTATTCATGGAGTAACGGATTGATTATTGAATGAGAAGCTTTTATTTTATTTTATTTGTATCAGAAATCGAACTCAGGACCTGGCACTTGCCAGGCAGCTGCTTATGCCACTAAGCTATATTACTGACTCCACGTAGCTTTTATTTTATAAAAGTGAGTTCTCTGATAAACACTGTCTGCGTCACTATGCAATGTCTGCATCCACCATACGATGATCTTAGACCCTCATAAGATATCAACCATATGTTTCACTATGCTTTTGGATTTCCTAGATTCTATTATTAAATAAATCTCTATCACTTACAAATTATCTAGTACTGTAGTCAGGGTTTAAAAGGAGAACAAGACTACAGGACATGTAATTCATAATATTATTTATAATGGTCACTCAAGGAGTCAAATACAAAGAAAGTGAAGGAAATCTGTTTACACACTGAAAACCTAGAGAATACAGCTGAGGGCCTGGATCCCACAGCAATGTCCTGCTTGAGTACAGCTAAAGACATAGAGCCTATAACAATGCCCCCCATGAGTCCAACTGGAGGCCTAGGCCCACAACAATGACTCATGTGAGTATGTTTCACCGATCTGTGCTGGGAAGGCCCAAAGGTCAGCAAGAGAAGCTAGAAAGTCTATACCAGTGGAGTGAAGGATCTGTGCCAGTAGGTTGAATGTTCTGTGCTAGAGCCAAGAAGCAAAGCTCAAAATAAGGATCAGGGTTCCCCGCAAAAGTACCACAGCCATCCTCAGTGACAGTGAGGTCCCAAGCTCCTTCCACAATGAGAACAACTGAGTTCATGTCAGGAAGCCAGCATGACAAGCTTCTCCTAGAGATTAAACAGCACACATCTTCCCCACCAGAACCAGGAAATGATGCTCAAAGTAAGTACCAGACCTCCCCAAAGTGAACCACAGCAATTCTCAACGATAAGGTCCTGAGCGCCTCTGATGATAACAACCAAGTTTGTATCAGGGAAGCCATCAGGACAGGCTCCTCCAGGAGAACCAACAGCTCCAAACAACAACACTCACTTAGAACACACAATGATACTCTCTTCCTTTCCACTTCTTTTTATGCTGGCAACAGTCCTCAGGTGGACCATCTACACTCAGCACCTCACTGATTCAGTTCAGCTGGTATTTAATTTGACCATCAGTTTTCAATCACCATACCTAGTGATGTATCACCTTGTGATATTCAGTTATACAACAGAAAATGGACCAAGACAGTATTAATACAAAAAGATGTCCAAAATATACTACAAAGTGAACAAAAAAATTAGAGGTCAAAATGTAGAAACATATGTACGATATGTTCACTTATGTAAAGTACACACATTTCCATATATATTTAAATATAAATACCTATTACATACTGCTAAGGTTGTTTTTTTTCCTGAGGAGCAATATAATAACAATTTTTTTTTCTGTGTTTTACAATGTTTTTAGCTTTCTACATAGTTGTTATAATTAGACTAAGAAAAAACAGATTCAAAAAGATTTTTAGCTGGACACAGTGGTGGCCATGCCTATAATCCCAGTGAGTCAGGAGGCTGAGGTGGGAGGATTGTTGGTTCAAAGTCAACTTGGGCAATTTAGCAAGACTTTAATCTCAAAATAAAAAATAAAAACAAAAATATCTGCAGATATAACTTAATGCTAAATATCCCTAATTCCAATTCCCATTACCTAACAGAAAAAAGTTAAGATACTGTCCTATTTGCCTTTCCTGTGCCATATTCTAATAACTGATGCCCCTGAAAAAGAAGAAAATAGCAGTAAAATGCTGTTTTTCTGTCAGTACAGAACAATTCACAAAGTGTCACTTCCTTACTTAAACTCTCTTTTACAGCTTAAATTATGTGCCCCCAAAATTCGTATGTTGAAGTTCTCAAATGTGACCTCGTTTAGAAATAGGGTTCTGGGAGCTGTTACAAGTTAAGATGGGGCCTCACTGGAACTCCAGTAAGACTGGGGTTCATAGAAAAAGATGAAATGTGTACACAGACTTAGATGCAGGGAAAGAATCATATAATGACAACAAAATCAAGGTGCTATTTCTTCAAGGAACACCCAGAATTTTCAGCAAATCATTACAAGCTAGGTAACAGCTGTGGAACAGATTGTTTCTCACAGGCCTCAGACAGAATTCTGCCTCCAGACATAAGAATTTTTGCCTGAGTTTCTAGATTTCAGTCTCAAGATTGCAACATTAACTTTTACCTGAATCACTAGCTTGCCAACCTGTCCTACAGATTTGGGACTTACTAGATACCCCAATTAAAACTAAATCTCTCTGAGAGTGTGTGTGTGTGTGTGTGTGCGTGCGTGCGTGTGTGTGTGTGTGTGTGTGTGTGTGTGTGGTGGTGGTGGTGGTTGTGGTGGTGGTGGTGGTGTGTGTCCATCCCATTGGTTCTGTTTCTCTGGAGAAACTTCATACATTCTTTCTATCTCCAATAACTGGATTGAAAATCCGTAACTTGCCATTCACAACTCTCCTTAGTTGGCTCCTAGATCAGCATTTCCGAGGACATTCACTGGCCTCTACAATATAGCAGTTAGAAATATTCCATGTGTTTCCACTTCTATGATTATGTTCCATGAAATATGTATTTCCATTCAGTACACAAGATATATTACTTGAAATTAGCTAGACAAACTGTGAAACACAATCATGGTCTTGTTTTTGCACTTAATAACTATACTGTTAATTACATAAAATGTAATCCCCCTCCTTTAAAAAGTTGGTAATAATATACCTTCTTAAGACAGTTTTCCTTTAAAATTTGCCTCATGTATTAAATATAAAAGAATCATCCAATTTTTCAGTACTGATGGTGTCTTGATTGCTTTTTCAGCAAACATCCATGTGCTTCTCAGTCTGTAAAAAGCCTTTTCATCCTCTCTTCTCAAGTCACACTTCCTTTTCTCCTTATTTTATATCAATTTCTTGTCCTTGGCCTCACTACTGACATTTTGGGTCAGATCATTTTTCCACAGGTTCTAAGGCTATCCTCTGCGTGACAGGATGCTTAGCATGGTCCCTGGCCTCTTCCCACTAGGTACCAGGAACACATCTTCCATCATCCCCTCCCCCCTACCTGTGACAACCAAAAATGTTTACAGAACTTTCATCTAGACCCCGGTATGCAAAACTGGCCCTGGATGAGAACCACTTGCCTATGTAGCACTCACACATTTCTTTGGACCATAATAATGTCAAGGCTGCATTCTATGCTGCCAGTGAAAATCTTTTACCATAGCTCATTTTGTACATTTTTCCATTTTGCTCTTTTCCCAGGTGAATGAAAAAAGCAGTATCAGAAACTCAAGGAGATTTTTCGAAATAGATTACTCATATTGTTCTTTGGTTGAGAATTATTCAATACAGCTGTTATGTTAATGTTTCCCAAAATCTGTTATGTATTAGAGGGAAACTATTATAAAAGATTAATATGTTTTTGTTCTATTATTTCGTTGGTTATATGTTAAAGAAAGTGAACTAAGTATGAAAATCTCTCTCAAGAACTCCCTAATGAAATCCAGTGATTCACTCTTTTTCAATGAAGAATATGCTTCATAATCAAATGAAGAAAAAACAGGTTTTCAAAATGAACAACAGTGCATACAATGCAGTGAAACCTGGTGACATGAAATACAGACCACCTGTTCTAATACGTGCATACTGTTGGCTGTTGCACTTAAAATGTCACAGTTGGAATAACTGAGGGGTGAAGTCAACTCTCGATTTTTCCACCCTAATGGAGACGAATATAGCTGACCTAAAAGGTCCCTGGTCTCCATCCATAAACTCAAGTGTGTGAGAAATATTTTTACCTTATTCAACCTAATTTATATGTGAAACCCTGAGGCAGGGCAGGGGTAAATTTAGAATACTCCACTAATATAATACTGTCTGGAAATTGTGCTGCTTCTCTGAGGTTCTCTCTGCCAAGGAAGCCCCTTTGCATGTTAGTAACATGAAGTATGGGAAGGCGTACAAAGGAAGCCTGCAGGTTGTGGCTTGTACGCCTCCCTGCATGCCCTATGCTAGTGCCCTTGACATCTTCCCGAGAACCCACCCAGCTCTTCACACTGTGGTGCAATCACATTTAGATTGAGGGCGGGCAGTCCCAGGGAGCTTCCTTCTTGGACCCATCCAGCAGGAAATCTGGGTGGTATGGAGTGGACACCTCCTCTTACTCCAGCAGAACATGTGAGAGTCCTGAGGTGGAGCTGCCTCTATCCTGGAATCAACTCATTCTTAAGGCCATGACAGCTCTCTCTGTGCTTTTTCCCTTCCCTCCTATATATATATCCTAATGAGTCTTTATCTGTCCATAAAATAAAAGCAACAGTCACCCAGAATATTTCCTTCAAATAATCTGTCACTACATGAATTCTGGGAGACACTCAAATCATACAAGTAAATAGAGCTATGAATTCTTTTAGCTGATTGTTTAGTATTTCATTGAGTGAGTATGCTATATCTGTTTAACCAATCCCTTACTGAGGCCATTTAGGTTATTTCCAGAGATGCTTGCTCAATTGTCCTAAAGGTGTGAGTTTTCTGCTAGCAAACTTCCTGGATTTTATCCTGGGTTTTTTTCTACTTATTATCTTGGCACATTCTTGAGTGGAAAGCAACTTTGATGTTTAAATAGTAGAATTAATAGATAGTAGGGTAAGTAGATTTATATTTCTTGAAATACTATAATCAAACATTTGTATATGGTTAAATTTTTACTTGATGATGAGTTAATATTTGATTACTTTAGGCTGATGCTCTGAAAACTCAAGTCAAATAATATAAATATTGTTCATTACTAAGATTTTCTATCACTTCCTCCATGAACATCTTCAATTTCTTTGGAATTACAAAAATACAGTGGTATTGCCAATGTGTACACAAAAATTGAAGAGCCTATAGGAAATAAATTAGATATTATATGGGTAAGTTTTTATTTTGTTTTTTGTGGTTTTTTTTGTACCAGGGATCAGATTCATGACCTCGCACTTGCTAGGCAGACACTGACACTGAGCTAAATCCCCAGACTATATGGGCAATTTTGATAAAAGAATATAAAAAGTGTAAGTCCTGAGGCCTCACAGTATTTATGCCCCAGGAATACTTAAACATACACTGTAAATGTCCTATACACTGATTTCTTATTCCCTGTACTTCTGAGCATCTATGTTTTATCCCAGAACAAAACAAATTCAAATCCTAGACAAAAATATTAGGACCAATGGCCTATCTTCTACCAGGTAGCTGGTTTCCACATTAAACAATGATCGTGGGGACTAATTAATCTTGTTCCCTCCACTCCTGGAGTAGGATTTCTTCCAAATAACCTTATCAGTTAAGTTTCTTTGGCTGCAAGCAACAAAAACCAATTTTAGCTCATTTAAGATTAAAGAGAATGTATTGATTCTCATAGTGGGAAATTCCAAGTTAGAATAATTTCAGACAGCTTGATGAAGACCTCATCCTTAGGGGCTGCCTGGTAGTTCCAGATGTTCTCAGGCTTTGACCTGAGGTTGAAGAAAGATAGCCAGCTTCCCAATAGCTCAAACAAAGATCAAAGCATTTAATACTAGATCTTTTCATTATGAGAAATGAATCACATAGCAGTAACCTGGAGTAGGAGTCATCAAACTTTTTCCATAAAGAGTCAGGTAGTAAACATTTTTGGCTTTGTAGCTCATATAATTTGTCAAAACTGCTCAACTCTGTCATTTTAAAGTAAAAATAAAAGTATATAAATGATGAGCATGGATATGCTATGATAAATCTTTATTTTGGGCACTGGAATTTGAATATTATACAAATTTTATGTATCATGTGATTTTATGTTTTTGATACTTTTGCAAATATTTAAAGAGGTAAAAACCAGTCTTAGATCACAGACATTACACAGATAGGCAGCACTCTCTAGATTACCCATTACATCTGAACCACACAGACTGAAAATGAAGGACAAAGCAAAACTAGATGTTGAGTTCTGAGCAAGAAACAATAAATGTTTCCCCAGCACCAGTATGCTTCATAATTTTAAACCACAGGAGCTCGAAGATGTGTTATCCAGTGAACTCATGGAGCTCATTCTGAAGACAGAAGTATAACAAACGTGCACACTAACTCCTCAGTGCTGTATACAACCCCACCACTCACCATTAACAGCCATCCAAGAGACAGAGCCATATAACTGTCTACCTTCTGTGACATCGCCAAAGCAAGCAGGTTACCAGTCAGATGGATAGCTCTGCTCTAGTGCCCCTACCAGCATTTCCAAGCAATGATACAATCGCCAGTGCAACAGCACCACCTTGGGGCTGCTCTGGTGGTGAATCATAGCCTGGATGTGGAAATTGAGGCCCTCTTAACATTTAAAGCACCCATACGATGCCAGAGAAGAGATCTGTTGTCCTAGAACAAGAGCATTCCAAGATACCCAAAGTTGTCTTGTGAATCCTGAGGCTCATGGTATTCACCATCCATTTTGGATTTACCTAAAAAGGAAAGGTTTTGAAAGATGCTCTGCTTCATGACATAATGTTCTAACTCTTGCCCCTGAAGTTCCTGTTTACTGTGATCAGTTGTTCACTCCCTAATGCCCCTGACTCTAAGCTTGTTTTTTTAAATAAGCTATGCAAAAGTATCCTGGAAGTGAGAGGGTTTTAAAGTATCAAAATATATGCTTTTCCCTACCCTGTTAACTCAGAATTTCTGTAAGCAGGACCCAGATATCACTTAAGGTGATAATAATGTTCAGAAAGGGATGAGAACTTCACTCTTAGCCACTCCTCTAAAACTTCCATTCCTTAAATGAGAGCTATGCTTTTTCAGGAAAATATAAGTGTAGAACAACCTGTGTCCTTGAATCTACTTCTACAGAAAACTGATCTTGTGTTCAGTTTTCTGAGTGGGAATGTGAGCTTTTAACTTCCAAACCCTCCTTTGAGATACAGAGGTACTTTCCTTTGCTTTTACACTGTAACACTGTGGCTAAGGTTAAAACATAACCTAGAATTTCCTGCACCCCCATATTGGTCAGCTTTTTCATCACTGAAACAAAATACCTGACATGCACAGCTTAAAAGACAAAAAAAGAGTTTGTTTTGGCTCACTGTTGCAAGGTTTTATACCCGAGTCAGCTGGCTCCACAGCGGAAACGGCATGACAGGGCATGACAGAGGAAAAGTTGCTACTGTTGTGGCAGCCAGGAAGCAGACATAGCAAGAAAAAGAAGAGCTGGGTACAGTACGTAGATCCCTCCCCAATCATGACCTGCTTCCTCCAACTGGGCCCCACCCTCAATAAGCTAATTCAACTAATGACTTAATTCATCAGTGAGGTCCATGTCCTTATGATCCAATTACCTCTCTGGGCCTAAACTCTGAACACTGCTGCAATGGAGATAAGTTCTTCGACATATTAGTCTTTGGGAGGTACACTTCATATTTAAGCCATAACAACTTATTCATTATCCCCTATCCAAAAAAATCCTAATGTCTGTCTGCTTCTTGACACGCAGTTTTGTACAACTAATTCCTTCTTGGGATGCTCTCTCCCTGTATCTTCTATCATTTTAATTCCATCTTCAACTGCTAAACTTTATTCAACATAACAAACCTTTCCTGATGATAAGAGATGACTACCTATTTGCTCTATAGCATTTCTTCCTTCTTGCTATTACAGTGTTTGGCACATTGTATTATATTGCTGCCACTAAGTCTAAGACATCATCAATCATGAAACACACTATTTGTTTATGAAACACTAAGGAACAATAAAAGCTACCAATAAAATTATAACAAAGCCATATTGCTTAGAATTTTTACACATATTGAAAGAGTTCTTTTCATGTAATTGTAAAACATATCTAAGAACTCAGAGTTTTGTTAGCATTTCTTATTAACCAGTTGATAGTTTCAATTTTTCTTCCATCAAATCACATGTCACAGAAAGATAAGCAACTGCTATTCAAATTCAGCAGGATGTTTCTGATATTGAAATTTGATACCTTAATGACAGTCCTACCTGAGGAATTAATTGGTTACATTAGCTCCTTGTTGTTTTGAAATTTTTTTCCTGTCTTCAAAGTGACTGACAGGGCCAGGGATTTAACTCCGCAGCATAAGCACCTGCCTGGCAAGCGTGAGATCATGAGTTTGATCCCTGGTACCAAAAAAATAAAAAAGAAAAGTGATTGACAATTTTTCATGCCTCTAGTTGAATTGCTGGCGTGTGATACCAGTGATTATCAAACTATTGTGCACCTATAAATCACTTATGCATCTTGCTAAAATGCAGATTCTGGCTTTGAAAGTCTAGAGTGGGGCCTGAGATACTGCATTTGTAACCAAAGGCCACACATTGTGTACACAGTGTGTACAGCAGATGAAAGGCAACCCTTTTGCACATATCTCAGTCACAAGACTTTACACAACATATCCAACTTGCGTTTTTCTTTTTTGGGATCCATGAGATGTTTTATTGATTTGCAAGAAAATAAGAATTGGGAATTATACCTCAAATTATATCTATTTACCTCACTGATAAAAATACATAGTCCACTGTTTTTATTCTTCCCACACACATACTAACTTTTCATTCTAATGCTGAATTAGAGTGTAATTTTTAAAGTCATTGTAAGTGGCAAAGGAATTGTGCAGTATCAACAATGCAGTTACCTCAATGAATGAAGGACAGTATCAACAGTTATGATCAAGCTTGTACTGACTCAAACACACATCATTTAATGACTGCTGCCCAGCCACAGTGTCTGTAAAATACATCAACTATAAAACACAATCTGATTGCCAAGATGCAAAACATGGGAAAAAATATATATCTTTGTAGTGATACACTACTGTAGTCTCTGTGTTATTGCCCCTTTTTCTCAATTGTGCAGTGAGCTGAGTGCAAGGAATAGAAAAGCCTTTTTCAGAAGGACAGAACATAGAATTGGGAAAGAGGTAAGTCTGTGAGACATAAAAGTAGTCCTGATACTCTCATGACTTTAGCTGAGTTAAGAGTTAATGACTCATATTTATTTGTAACCCACATGTATCTGGAGTGTTGTCTAGCTGTGCCTCTCCAGAGCTTAATGTGAGTAAACGAGGACAACCAATGAAACTTATCAGCTAACAATAGTCTAGGATGGTGGAGTAGATGGTAGTTATATTAAAAATAGCTTATCAGTAAAAAAAAAAGTTTATGATGTCATTCTTTGAGATTCTGCTGAGATTTGCTTTTTGATCCACTATGATTTGATCACTTCCACTCTTGGCTAACTTACTTCATTTTTCCTCTTTTCCTGAGTGATGCTGCAAGTCAAATAGAAATTCAACAATTTTGTCTTGTTATTTGCTTGGGTCTTTTGGTTCATGATCATCAATGATGGAAGAACATGAGTCTTGTACCTCCAAAAAGAAATGTTGGAAAGAATTATGTTAGTATTTTGTAAAAGAATTTCATAAAATAGTATGTTCATTAACACAAAAGTTATAAATAAAAATTAAATCATTACTATTGAGAAAATAATATAAAATCTTAGTAGTTGTAAAAAATAACTTTTAATTATCTCATTTTGTGATGCAATCATGGTGCAATAATATAGCCACTATTCAAATAAGAAAAGTCCTTTGTCTAAAGAAATCTCATTGAAATGGAAATGGGTTTTTAATAGTTCAAAAGTATGAGAATTTAAATAGAATCATTATATTTTAGAGCTAGAAAAGACCTTCAAAATCATCTTGTCTAAACCCGTTATATTTATAGGGTTGAGATTTTAATAGATCTTTCCATCCTTATAATTCTAATATTCCTTATAATTTTCACACTGTTCATATGAAAATAGGTTATTCAAATAGTTGATTTATGACAATAAAATTTTGCTTTTTATTTTAAATTATAATATTTTAAAGTTAAACACTTTACCTCTACTGTTTAATAGTAGAAGTCATTAAAAAAATGCAACTAGTGATCCTTGCTAGGACGATAAAACAGCCAATCATTTTACTAGTCAAGGGCATTAAAAGCAGCATTATTTCTTCCAAGATCTATGTGATGGAAAACTCAGAGAAAGTCTCCATTTTTATTTCTGGAAAATATTTTTCAAAGGCTGGAGAAAAATATTCTCAAAATTTAAGCCAATTTTTCTCTGAAACATAGTTTTTGCTTATAAAGAAAGTCAGTTAAACTGAGGACCATGTTATATGTGTATAGTCCTAGCTACTCTGGATGCTGAGGTGGGAGGATCAATTGAACTCATGAGTTCAAGACCAGGCTAGGCAACATAGCATGACCCTGTCTCAAAAGAAAAAAAGCATTTCATTTTGTTTGTTTTTTTATCAACAAATTGAGATTGTGATTGTTGTATTCCTTGCCTCTTCAAGGTTTTGTTATAAACTGAAGCAAAAAACCAAGGGCCATGTCTAAGTGTGTTTGAAACACAAGTGTTTTGTGGACATCATCTTTAAAGATTTTATAGAATTGAGTAACAATGGTTCTCCAATGTGAGGGTCTTCTAAGATACCGAACTGATTTTGTAGTGAGATTATCTGAGAGAAAGTTCATGTATTCTTTTGCTTCTACAAGTTATATAATTAGGTATGTTTTATTCATGGAACTAAAGATCAATATAAACTACATTTCTTATTTAGAAGCTTCCACAATTTAGAAGAGTTCACTAGATTTTCTATAAGTAATTCAGCCATAAATATGATAAGCAGAGTAGGGACACATCTTCTCTTTCTTCTTAAGACCTTTGTTGATATAATTGATATACCATACCATTCACTCATGTAGTGCAAAACAAACAATTTTTAGTATATTCACAGAGTTGTGCAACCATCATCAATCAATTTTTAAAGCATTTCATTACACACCAGAGTTATCCCACACCATTAGCACATCCACCCATTTTCACCTATTTCTTCCTAATTCCCCTGGGCCTTAACAACCGTTAATCTGCTTTTTATCTTTATATACTTGCCTGTTCGGGACATTTATGCATGGCTTGTGCTTTCCCTTTAATATAAATGTAATCATATAATATGTGGTCTTTTGAGGTTATCTTCTTATGATATATTGCTTCTTTATAGTCATCTCAAATATTTTCTAATTTCTCATTTTTTGGGGGGACCATGGTTTCCACACACTTGTGAATGTCCCAATTTTCTTTCTGTTATTAACTTCCAATTTTATTCTACTATGGAACAGTTATTTCAATAATTTTATTGTTTTAAATATTGTTTTATGGTCTACTATAGAGTCTATCCTGGAGAATATACCATAAGCCCTTGAGAAAAATATTATTCTGCTATTGTTGGGTGGTTTGTTCTATACATGTTTGTTAGGTCTACTTGGTGTACAAGGCCGGTTAAGTAATTTTCTCTTCTTCTTCTCTTCCTCCTTGTGGTTTTTCTGTCTACTTGTTCTAGTCATTATTGAAAGGGAGGTACTAAGACTTCAACAATTATTGTTGAATTGTCTATTTGTTAATTTTGTTAGAGTTTTGTTCATGTATTAGATGTTAGATGCCTCTATAACTCTTATGTATTATTAATGAATTAACCATTTGTCCTTGCAAAAATTCTTCATCTCTAATGACTTTTTGTTTTAAAACTGTTTTGTAAGATAATTGTGTAGCTCTCTTTCTCATGGCTCTTATTTGCGTATTTCTTCACTATTTTACTTTCAACCCATTTTAATATAAAGTATGTCTTTGGTTCAGTTGAATTTGTTTTTATATCTGATCTGCCAGTCTCTGGTTTTTAAATTGACTGTTTAATACATGCATAATTTATGACATTACTGATAGAGTCTGAGTTAGTGTATGACATTTTCTTTTGGTTTTCTGTGTCTCATGTCCTCTCTTTCTTGTCCTTAATGTTCCTTCTTTATGCCTTTCTTCTGCACTAAGTAAATCTTTTCTAGTTTAATGCTTCAATTTTTAACTTTTTCAGCAGTGTTGCTTTCCTAATGGTTTAGGGGTTACTATATACACTTTAACCTTATTAGAATCTGCCTCAAATTTATGCTAACAATCCAAATGATATATAAACATTACTTCTATAGCTTTATTCTTTCATCTTTTTTGCTAATCTAATCATTAATATGTACTATAATTCAAGACACTGCTGTAATTTTTACTTTATATAATTTTTTAAAGCAGTTGGAAGGATAGAAAATATACATTAGTAGATTTTGTTATATGAACTTTATTACTTACTATTTCTGGTTCTCTTCATTTGTGCTGGTGTTCTTGTGGACTATTCATTTGTGAAGAGAATTCATTTGATATCTTTTCCTTACTTTGTAGCTTGGCTTTGCCCACCAACTTTGCACATTTATTTGTCAAATACTGTTACATTCTTATATGTCATATGGTTAATGATACAATAATATATACATTATCATATAAAATAGCTTTTAAAAATTAAGAGAAAAAAGGAAAAATTTGCCTTCACCCCCAGGAAGTCTCCCAGAAAGCAGCATCTCAGGCTGTCTCTTTGGGACCTGAAACTCTCAGACCCATAGAGTGGCCTGGGCTGTTTGGATCGAAGGTCTGTGCAGACCTGCATCTTGGCGCGATTCTTTGGGGCTGGTAGGCCCACCCATCATCCTCAAGGAACTGCCTGGAGATCGGCATCTGGGCCAGGTCTCTTTGGGTCCGTAGCCCCGCCCTTCACCCCCAGGAAGTCTCCCAGAAAGCAGCATCTCAGGCTGTCTCTTTGGGACCCGAAACTCTCGGACCCGTAGAGTGGCCTGGGCTGTTTGGATCAAAAGTCTGCACAGACCTGCATCTTGGCGCAACTCTTTGGGACTGGTAAGCACGCCCTTCATCCGCAGGGAACTGCCTGGAGATCAGCATCTGGGCTGGGTCTGTTTGGGCCCATAGCCCCGCCCTTCACCCCCAGGAAGTCTC
>PVJX010000562.1:208087-237486 GCA_004027295.1 Dolichotis patagonum | reverse complement strand
AAAAAAAAAAAAAAAAAAAAAAAAAAAAAAAAAAAAAAAAAAAAAAAAAAAAAAAAAAAAAAAAAAAAAAAAAAAAAAAAAAAAAAAAAAAAAAACAGGAGTAGCAATCCTGTTTGCAGAGAATGTGAACTTGAAACCAAGAATGATCCAAAGCGATAAATAAGGTCACTACATACTAGTTAGGGGAAAACTTCAAGAGGAAGAGATAACAATCTTAATTATATATGCACCAAATTCCAGAGCACCCATCTATACAAAGAAAATATTAACAGAAATGAAAAGTCAAATAAGCAATAACACAATTATAACAGATTTTAACATGGCATTGACACTGAGGTACAGATCAACTAGACAGAAAATCAGCAAAGAAATAACAGAACTGAATCATAGCTGTGAACAAATGGACTTGATAGAAGTATATAGAGTTTTCCATCCAACAACATCAGAATATACATTCTTCTCAGCAGTACATGGGACATTCTCTAAAACAGACCATATGCTAGCCCACAGAACATGTTTAAGTAAATGCAAAAGAATTGAAATTGTCCTATGCATGTTATCAGATCATAGTGCCATTAAATTAGAAATTAATGATAAAAGCAACTGCAAAAACTTCACAAACACATGGAAACTGAGTAATATACTCTTGAGCAATCAGTGGGTCACAGAGGAAATTAAAAAAGAAATTAAACAATATCTACAAGCAAATGAAAATACAAACACAACTTACCACAATTTGTGGGATGTTATGAAAGCTGTCCTCAGAGGAAAATTTATTGCGCTGAGTTCCCACATCAGGAAGACAGAATGAACACAAATAAACAACCTGATGCTACAAGTCAAACATCTAGAAATAGAAAAGCAAGCCAAGCCCAAAGCCAAAAGAAGGGAGGAAATTATAAGGATTAGAGCAGAAATTAATGCAATAGATTCTATGAAAACAGTGCAAAGGATCAATGAATCAAAGAGTTGGTTCTTTGAAAGAGTAAAAATATTGAGAAGTGCCTAGCCAACCTTATTTAAAAAAGGAAAAAAACCTCAAATTCATGCAATAAGGAATAAGGAATGAAAAAGGTGAAATTACCACAGACTCAGTGGAAATACAGAAGATCCTCAACACCTATTGTGAAAACCTCTACTCTCATAGGCTCGATAACACAGAAGAAATAGAGAGATTTCTGGATACATATGAACTACCAAAGCTGGATCAGGGAGATGTAAACCTGTTGAATAACCCAATTTCTAGTAATGAAATTGAAAATGTAATGAAGTCCTTGCCAACAAAGAAGAGCCCAGGCCCAGATGGAGTCACTGCAGAATTCTACAAGAAATACAAAGAAGACTGAATTCCAACACTCCTGAAATTCTTCAATGGAATTGAAAGGGAAGCAATTCTTTCTAAGTGATTCCTGGAAGCAAATATTATTCTAGTACCAAAACCTGAGAAAGACCCAACTAAAAAAGAGAACTATAGGCCAATCTCCCTAATAAACATAGATGCAAAAATTCTCAATAAAATATTGGCAAACAGGATGCAGCAAATCATTAAGAAGATTGTTCACCCCAACCAAGTGGAATTCATCCCAGGAATGCAGGGAT
The DNA here is from genome assembly GCA_004027295.1 of Dolichotis patagonum. Lineage (NCBI taxonomy): Eukaryota > Metazoa > Chordata > Mammalia > Rodentia > Caviidae > Dolichotis > Dolichotis patagonum. The sequence continues at coordinate 235,887 of PVJX010000562.1, read as the reverse complement.
GGTTCAACATATATAAATCCATAAATGTAATCCACCATATCAATAGAGCCAAAAGCAAGAGCCACATGATCATCTCTATAGATGCAGAAAAAGCTTTTGATAAGGTCCAACACTCATTCATGATAAGAACATTACAGAGAATTGTAATAGATGTTTTTTAACTCAATATGATAAAGGCCATCTACAAAAAACCTACAGCCAGCATCATACTAAATGGCCAAAAACTGAAAATCTTTACCTTAAAATCAGGCACAAGACAAGGATGTCCCCTGTCACCGCTCTTATTCAACACAGTACTGGAAATACTAGCCAGAGCAATTAGACAAGAGAGAGAAATAAAAGGAGTAAAGATAGGAAAAGAGGAAGTTAAATTATCATTATTTGCAGATGACATGATACTTTATATAGAAGACCCCCAAAACTCTATGAAAAACTCCTAGATATAATAAATAAATTCAGCAATGTAGCTGGATACAAATTCAATACTCAAAAATCAATAGCATTCCTATACACTAACAACAAAAATACTGAGAGACAAATAAGAGCAACCACACCTTTCACACTAGCATCCAAAAAATGGAATACTTAGGAATTAATCTCATGAAAGAAGTAAAAGAGCTATATAAGGACAATTATAATACTCTGAAAAAGGAAATCGAAGAGGACCTCAGAAAATGGAAAGACATCCCCTGTTCATAGATAGAAAGAACAAACATTGTGAAAGGGCCATTCTCCCAAAATTACTATACAGATTCAACACAATCCCAATCAAAATACCACTAACATACCTCATAGATCTAGAGAAATCACTCTTAAAATTCATCTGGAAACAGAAGAGACCTAGAAGAGCAAAGGCAATTCTAAGCAGCAAAGGCAAGGTAGGAGACATTACAATCCCTGACTTGAAATTATACTACAAAGCTACAGTGATAAAATCAACATGGTACTGGAATAAAAACAGACCTGCAGATCAATGGAATAGATTGGAAGATACAACCACAACCAGAAACTCACTCAACCACCTTATCTTTGATAAAGGGGCCAAACATACTCACTGGAAGAATGACAGTCTCTTCAACAAATGGTGCTGGAAAAATTGGCTGTCCATATGCAGAAGACTAAAACTAGATCCATGCCTATCACCATGTACTAAACTAAAATCTAAATGGATGAAAGATCTAAATATTGAAACAGAAACACTATATCTGTTGGAAGACAAAGTAGGTAAAAACCTCGAAGATACAGGGGGTAGGTAGAGAATTCATGAGCAAGAATCAAACTGCACAGGAAATACTTCCCAGAATGAATAACTGGGACCATATCTTATTGAAGAATTTCTGCATGTCAAAAGAGATTTCCAGCAGAATGAAAAGAAAACCCATGAATTGGGAAAAAATCTTCATGGAGTGTCCCTCAGACAAAGGACTTCTGTCTAGAACTTATAAAGAATTTTAAAGAATCAGACCCGCAACATTCAAAGACCCAATCCAAAAATGGGCATCTGAAATGAATACACAGTTCTCAGATGAAGAAATACGAATGGCAAATAAATACATGACAAAATGTTCATCATCATTAGTCATGAGAGAAATGCAAACTAAAACCACGCTGAGATTCCATCTCACTCTAGAAAGAATGTCCAGGAAAGAAAAAATTAACAACAAGTGCTGAAGAGGCTGTGGCGAAAAAGGAACTCTTCTGCACTGTTGGTGGGAGTGTAGAATGGTGCAACCACTGTGGAGGTCAGTCTGGAGATTCCTCAAAAAGCTGGGTTTGGAGGTCCCATTTGACCCAGCTATGCCACTTCTAGGCATATTCCCAGAAGAACTGAAAACATCATACCACAGTAATATATGTGCACCCATGTTTATAACAGCACAATTTGTAATAACCCAATCTTGGAAACAATCTAAGTGCCCATCAACTGAGGAATGGATAAAAAAGCTGTGGCATTTTTATATAATGAAGTACTATTCAGCTATAAAAAATGATCACATTGATATATTTATAAATAAATGGACATGACTTGAGGCCATACTCATAAGTGAAATAAACCAGCCTCACATGTGTAAATACTGTATAGTCTCCCTAGTATGAAGTTGATAAGAGTATATAAGATTTTATGGTAAGCATGAGTCCCCATCTCATAGCTTTGAAGCCTTTCAATGTTTTCATTCATCAGTTGGAATGGTTTTATTCTGTTTTGTTTGACTATATCATGTGTGATGGTATGAACAGCTGTTTTGAAGAAAACAAAACATTATGACAGCTATTGCAGATTTAATATCATCGTTCTTAGAAGTCCTATTATGCTTGTATTCTTCTACTACCCTTGGTTCTATCTATCACATTGGGTCTTATTGGGATTTGAATATGTGTGATAGTATAAACAAAATTTTTCTATCGAAAATGAGATATTATAGTATCCATTGATCATTCTTTGTTATTCAGTTCAGAATGCCCTGTAATTCTTTCACTCGTTGAATGGCTTTATAATATTTTGTTATGTTTGATATTATTTTATTTGAAACTATGCTCAACTATAGCAGAATAAGAGATATTGTGATAGCTACTGTTGATGTCTGGTTTTCTTAATGTAAAGTATTGTGTTGCCTATGTTGTCCTGTTCTGATCTGATGTGTTCTGCCCTCTTTTATTTTATTCTCTTTAAAATAAAGAAAATTTAAAAATTTTTTAAAAAGAAAGAATGCGCAGACCAGGAAAAGAAGTGGACTTTCTCAACCTTACATTGTGAATCTCAGATTTGAAGAGTGGACACTGAAGTTAGGAGACGCCAGCCACCCTTAATATTACTTCCATTGAAATATGTGTATGGGAGACACAACATTAGTATCATATGATGTCAGATGCCATCCAACAGGGTGTCAGATGACAGACCATCGTGGGGCACTGCATGTCAATTTATGAGCCAGGTAAACTGACCACAGTACTTAAAAGTAGTATAACATCAAATAGAAGCTCTGCAAACAAGCTGGAATTTAGTTGTTTTACAGTAACTTCATGGTAGGTAAGTTACTTACACTTTCTATGTCTCTGTTTCTTCATCTCTAAAACAAAATGAACACAAATGCCTATTTCTGGATAGTTGTGAATTTTCTATGAGTTAAAATGAACCAGGTATTTCAAGCATTGCCCAACACAGATTGAATGCACAGTAAATGAAATTCTTTGCCATAGTCTATAATTCTGATGCCCAGAGTGAAAAGAAATCTGACCTACACCTGCTTTGAAGAAAATTGCCTAAATCAGTTCATTCCCATAGAAACCACCTGTCACACAAGTTCTTTGAGAGCAGTGTAGAGAATTAACTCTTTCAGGTAAATCAGTGTCTTGGATCTCTAAACTGACAGCATCCAATTTCATATTGTAGGTTTTGCTTTACCTACACCAAATGTGTTTTTGGCAGAGAGTTCCATAACTCTGTTTTAGTATTTTAAAATGTTTTCCCTTGTTTATCAAGATAATTTCAACTAGTCATAGATTGACTTTGGCTAGATTTCTCAGCATGAGTATCTCACAATAAAGAAGCATTAATCAGGAGAGATGTGCTACCTTGAAAAGATTAATAGTTATGGAGTCAGGCATATGATTTTGAAAACACTGCTTAATCTCTTTGAATCACAGTCTATCTCCTTCCAAAATTTAAGTTTTGGTTGTCAACTTGATTGAGTTGAAAGGTGCCTGGAGGATTAGTAAGATTTTTACTTTTGTGTGTGTCTATGAGAGTGTCTCCAGAGAACATTACCGTGTACAGCAAACTGAGGGATCAGAACTGCCCTGAATGTTGGAGGCTTGTTCAGAGGGTTTGAGGAGCAACAAAAGGTGGAAAAAGTTGGAATCTAGTACAGTACTTGATTCTTCTCAAGGATATATATTTTCTGCTGGTTTTCCCTGTGTGTATCAGAATGCAAATTCTTCTGATACTGGCAACACAAGCTCCCCAGGGCCTCCTGGCCTTTAGCCTCACACCAGGGCAGTAACACTGACCTGATTCTCATTCTAAAAGTTCCAGCTTCTTGGACTGAGTGGCAATTAGTTCCAGCCTTCAGATGGAGACTGTGGAATGATTCAGATGTTGGTGTTATGAGTCATTCAATTGAATTCCCTCCTATAATCATTCTTACTCTGTTAGTTCTATTTCTTTGGAGAAACTTGACTAATAAAATGGGTTTCACACACATCCAGTTGTACACACGTACAGAGACACATACAAACCACTTCCCATTATATATGCAGCAATTTATAAGCAGAAACATCAGGTTCAGTGGCCTTATCTTTCATTATAAATCAAGAAACTTCCAGACTTTGTTTAGTACTAGATGTATTTTTGGACTAGCTGTGAAAAGGTCCTAGACATCTTTTATATGATAAATCTGCTGAGCTCACATTTACTATGGCTTCATTGCAGCAAAAATAACCCTAGGACATAGCAGAAATTGTAAGTTAACATACAGAGCCAGATAGACAGTAAAATGGAAATCAACAGGGGGCTGGAAGGCAACCGGAGGAAAGTGAATTATCTTGGTAAATGGCCAAGTAAAATTCAGTAATAAAATGTGTAATAGGTACACATTGAAGTCCAGCATAAGGGAAATAGTGGAGTATTTACAGAGTTCTTCTAAATAACCCAAAATGAAGCATAATGATTTTTTTGCAAAGTTTAAGTGGCTTAAAACAGAATGGAATAAATATATTCATTAATAATGATGATTCAAAATGCTCTTCTGCCTAGCGAGTGAGGCAATACCATAAGTATGCAGATAGTGTTTATTTTATTTCTGCTCCCTGAAACAGGCTTGTCTGTTGAAGTTACACATAGGCTGGTATTGAAAGCCTACATTACAAGATATTGATACATCTGCAGGCAAAGGAATTCTCCACACACTAAACTCCAACAACTCTGAACCACGCGTGGTGCACTGTAGTTCTTGGCAGAGTCCAAAGCATGCCACCATGTCTTCTAAACACTGAATTTCCATTCTCTTATTCTATTTATTTATTTATTTACTTACTTTTCGGTACCAGTAATCAAAATAAGGACCTCACACTTGCCAAATAGGCATCGTGCCAGTGTTATATCTCTGGTCCTCATTTCTCTTATTCACAGTGACTCTGATGTGACAAGACACTCTAAGCGTCTGTATTATGTGTGAGAACTTGAGCAGCCTCCATGCACACACCATTACAGAGTATCTCTTACTGTGAAAACACTAACAATGGACCGTTCCTGTTGCTTTTCATAGACAGGTGACTAAAGAATTTCAGCATGACCCAGGAGAACCCAGGCTAAATCATCTTTATTGAATCTGTCCTCAGAGATGGTAGGTCTTTTAGGAGACTGATTTGTAAATCAAGTAACCTGCCTATTTACCAAGAAAATGAAAATAGAAAATTAGCTAAAAAATCATCTAATAGGTGGATGTAAAGATTTAGATGAAACAATGGGGCATTTTATATGCATAAGAACATTCTTATAAGTGAACATTTTAAAACATCTGCTTAATGATTCATAAAATTCATAAAATTCATTCATAGGTGTCATAGACACCTATGACAATTGTTTATAGAGCCTAGATTGTGGTTAACAACATGAATTTGGTCACAAGAAGTGTTAGTTTGTTGTTTTTTTTTTTTTGTTTTTGGTCTTCTGTGGGGGTTTTGGGGGGGATTGTTTTGTTTTGTTGGTACTGAGGATCAAACTCACGACTTTGAGCTTGCCAGCAGGTGCTTACACCACTTAGCAAAACCCCGGGCCCTAAGAAGTGTTAGTTTTAAAACATCATTCCAACATGGTTCAATTTCTGTGCCTATTTCCTCATAAAAGGCAAGAATATGTTTCGCATGTTTTGTTTTGCCTGGCAAAGTATATGTATTCAATAAATATTGGATATTGTTATTCTTGTGTGCTTTTTGATTTGTGATCGTTTTTCTTACTATTAAAATAAGTGACTGCCACACTCAGAATTAAATAATGCCAATTATTCCATTAAAGAGTTCCAGTAAGCAAATTCAGTAAGAATTAATTGATTTGAAGGAGATCCTCCCATCATTTTGGACCATCTTGTTGCTGTATTATCTACAACATCTTGGAATGTGGCAATGTGGGAAGAAAGTTTGGAAGAAACTGGAACTTGAATCTCAAATTTTCTGCTTACCAATTCTGTGATATCAGAGAAATTTCTGTACTGCTAGACAGAAAACAGAGGTCTGCTTTACCTCTGGATGCAATCACAATGATAAATAGATTCATGAATCTAAAGTCATAGGGTTAATGGGGCAACATGATACAGAGCTGCTGAAGCATCTTCTTTTTCTTAACTAGCTATGGAAGAAAGTCCCTCACTGGAGTCCTAGGGACCCTGAGACCTCATGCATTCCCCTCCTCCTCTCTCTTTTTCCATTCTCAACCCAGGACAGTTAACACCAAGAATATTATTGTACTTTTATCCTTTAGTGAAGAGCAATAAGAGTAATTCTAAGTTTCTTTTATATTTTATCATGAATTTTGTCTTGCTTCTTGATGGTACTTTCAACTTGTATTCAGTTATCTATTTAAGCATTTTGTACGCTCATCAAGAATTTGATATGCTTTTCTGCACAAAACCTGTAACAACACAGTGAACATGCACAAAGTCACAAATTTTGTGCATATATTAAAAAACAAAATCAATATGTAGTCTTACTGACATCTGAGGAACAAGTAAATAAAATAGCTCCCCAGGGATTATTTCGGATATGCTTTATGAGTAGGAGTTATGTTAATTGTAGCTTCCAGTACAACATAAATGGTCCTAGTGATGGAATGTACCCTACTCCCAGTAGTCAAATATATCTGAAAAAGCAGGTTAAACTCTGAGCTTTCTGGTAAACCCAGATTCAAAATAACCTTTTAACCAATTAAGTAGATGGATGTGGCTTGACAGGAAAGTGATATAAAAAGGTCCTATTTTAACACCAAATTTAAAGCTGAAATAGAAGAAAGTTGCTAATATTAGTTTTAAAAGCATCAGTGATCACTGTATTTGAAATAGCATATGCAAGGATTATATTTCTTCTGAATGGATTTAAAACCTGAATGAAATAGCAAAGACATGAGGTGTCTTTGAGTTTCCCAAGTTATTAAAGCATACAACAGGAGCAGTGTGCTCAAGCTCTTAACTACGTTCATGAATAAACCCCTAATGGTCTTTGGCACTGGGAGCCCAATTATTTGCTTTTGTTTTGTTTTTTATTTTTAATTTTCTCCTTCATAAGACTGTAACTCAGTTGGGAAATAAGAAGCTGTGTTTTGGAAGTAATTTTCATTAGCTTTTAAAGCACATTCCCAAGTAGAAAAGAAAACCTAAATAATTAACCCCTTGTAAGGGCAGCATGGGTTTTGGTGTCACACTAAATTAGCTTGCAGTGCAGAATTCACTAAGCTGCCAGACCTTGGACATAGTTTTTCTCATTTTACGACTGTAGTGTTAATGGAACAGAGAGGAAGAACATACATTTTGGATAGGGATATAATGGATTGTGAAGTCTGGCTCTGCAGTGACTTGGGAACATGACATAGCCAGTGAAAACTACTGTGATGGCAAGTATGGTAGGGCTCCTCTGAGCACCGAGGACTATGCAGATGTCCAGGGAGTGGTCTTCAGTATTACTGTGTTATATGATATGAAAACATGAATGCATCAAATAAATGCACTCAGTATTTAAGGCAGTGAATAATTCTGAGCTAAGGATACGACAGTTATGGCTATGTGGGAACTCTTGCCATTACCCACTTAAATTTTTGTAGATCTCCTCCAGAACTGTAATTTATCAAGGTAAAATGATTTATAATAGACATCCAGTATCTCATTAGCCATAATTAACTCATGCCTATATGCACTGAACCTATCATTTCCTGTAATACAAAAATCTAACCAGGTTCATGTAACTATTCTCTAACTTCAAAATTGCATCTAACCTCCTCCACATTCTCAATTCCTTGACAAGTTTTGAAAATTTGTGTTCCATCTTTGAGGATCTCCTCCTGTTCTGGAACAAGATCCTTTCATTACTGCTCACAATGACTGCCCTGATTTAGTTGTGACTTATTTTGGGAGTTACAGAGTCTGTGAGCTTTTCTTATTTTAATAGGAGAATTTCAGAATAGTTATTTGACTTAGACCAGATTGGGTGTGTTCAGGGTAGTCTGGCCATAGAACAGTCTCATCTGATTTAACGGCTGTTTTCAAAGTCATCACCTAGGGAAAAACAAAACCCTTACAACCACACATTTTGAGTACAGCTTTAACTTGTATCAGAAGTACTTTTATATAACAGTGTTTGAAGACACTGTTGCATACTGCATTATTTTAAAAATGTATCTTTCAGTCCTAAAAATGCATTACAATAACTCCCTGCCTTACGAAGACTTGAGTTGCACACTTTACAGGCCGGCATGGAACTTGAATTAGGAGCATTGGCAGATGCTAACAAGCAGAATTGGCTCATTCATCTGCCAGACATTGTCGCATCTGTACTGTTGTGTGTTTTGGGTTCAGGGTGGCAGTGCACAGTAGTACGGGACTCAACCATATCCCAGGATATTCAGAAGCAGAACGAAAACCAGTGGTGCTGTGGAAGGGACGGCTAGGAAGCACAAAGAAATAACCATGGGAACAAAAGTGAAAATGATTGAGAGACTGGATCAAGGCAAAATAATGGCACCCATTGCCTATTCTTTGTGTGTGTGTGTGTGTGTGTGTGTGTGTGTGTGTGTGTGTGATTGGTATTTTTATGCTTTATGTTGTGTACAGTATTTATGTCAAAGGTGTATAATGCTCACTTTGTAAAATCTATGAATTAATCTGACTTACAAATATTCTCCCAAAATAAAGCACATTTGCATGTTGAGGACTTATTTTAAGTTTAATGAGGATTTCTATACCAGACTGTTTTTCCTAAGAACTTTCTTAGGAGTTCATAAGAGATGACTTTGTACTGATGATTAAAAAAAGGAGATAGAACTTAGGTATGCTACTGTCCTATTATAAAACTTCCCACAAATTCAAAGTATAAACAACATAAATATACTTTCTTACAGCTCTGAAGGTCAGAAGTCCACAGTGAGTATTAGGTGTTTAGATTCAAGGTGTAGCGTTGGCTTTATTCCTTCTGGTTACTCCAGGAAAGTCTGCTACCTTGTGTTTATACTCTCTAGAGGTGACACTTGTTTCTCGATGTATAGTACCCTCCTCCACAGCCAGCACAAATATCTCCAGCTATATCTCATCATCCCATCACCTTTGCTGACTCTGATCCTTCGCCCTTCTTTTCAGAAATATTCTTATTTTACAACCATTGTTAAATTTCCATCATCTTATTTTGAAAGACTATACTGTTATTGATGTGGGGTTTTTATTGTTCTTGTAGTTGTTTGTGTGTCTCTTGGGTTTTTTTTCTGTGTTTTATTCTCTTTAAAATAAAAAAAAAGTCTTAGAACTATACTAAGGCAACTAGGATATCGCAGGACAAACTCTCCCAATCAAGATGTTTAACTTATTGTAATTGAAAATTCACATTTACCAAGTATATTTACCAATGAATTAGCATGAGGACACCTCTGGGGTTCCACCATTTAATCTAACACAGAAGGCTAAGTTAGGCATGTGGATATGGTATGCATCTGATTGAGGAGTGAAATAAGAGACTTATAGGGAATACAAGAGTTGAAAAATTAGGAGAGAATCCTGGCAAATGAAAGGAAGAACTAAATGTGTGCTACTAAAAGCTAAATATAGCACTTGACATAGATGTTTTAACAAAATTTATGATTCAGAAGATTTTTCTATAGGTGATCATTGACACACAAAATATGGATTTAGAGATGCCTTCATTATTTTTACTTTGCAATTACAAAAACTAATGTAGGAATTCATTTTCCATTCTGGTTTAACCTGCAACTCTGCAATTTGTGAAGGATTTGCAGGAGAAAGGAGTAGATGATGTGATTTTACTGTATTATGCAAATAAATTTTTTTCCTGTCTATGTTCAATTTATGAGCAGGAAAGTCATATGCTTCTTCAAAAGCTTTAATGTAAATTGTTTCTTTCATTTTCCTGAAGAAATAGATTGTTATAATAAGCATGGCATAAAATTTCTACTAAAAATATCAGCATTTACAAGAAATTACTCTGTCAACAAATTATAATGTTGTTTTATGTTAAACAATGACTCTGAATAGAGATGGAAACCAAGGTTTTGGCTCTACTAAACATACATAGTTAACATGTTAATATGAGTCTCAATTTTATCAGCTAAGATAGTATAATGCCATCTTTATTAGTAGTTTGATAATTAAATGATATGTGAAAAGCTCTCAAGAAAAACTAACAGCAATTATTGGGTGACCATCACTGATTCAGTGAATGAGAATCTTAGTCACATAAATACATATTGTCTATCAATCAGTTCACGCTTATATCTACAGCATAACAGGAATCTGGGGCCTGTGAAGCAAGAGCTCATGCCATGGGAAGGGACTGACTGAGGAGCTCTTAGCATGGTTCAGTGCCTGCCCCCCACAGGAGGACGCATCGTGTGCGCTGAAATCAGAAAGGGCAGATGGCACATGACTTCTTCAGTCAAAATTGTACTCTGCTACTTAAAAGAGTAGGGAAGATAAAACAAAGAAGGAAGATTTAATACTATTTAAGGGACACATGAAAGACAATTAAACATTTGTTAATAATGTTTATGGGAGCTTTGGAGATACATACTAAGTGAAAGATTTCTGATTCTTTACCCAGTGGCAAAGCAGTAGAACTATTTTCCAGTCAACTTGAACTTTATATGAGAAAGAAGAGAAGAACAGAGATATAACCTAGCAAGTGAGAGAGACTTAAAAATAATTATTGATTAGAGATAGCAGAGACTATGAAACAGTAAATATGTCCAACTATCTATCGCTCCACAAAAAAGAAACAAGAAAAGAATGACAATAAAAAACATAAACTGCTGTAAGTACCATTATCCAGATTCTGAAAAACAAGTTTTTGACACCCACAAGAATACTGATTCAAGGAAAGAGAAGCTACAGTGATAGGGAGACTCTATAGCATCTTGTCTGCTTGCTTCTCACCTCTCCCCAGGCTCATCGTAGTCGTGAAGCAGGTAGCTGATATTTCCTCTCTGGATACAGATGTCTGGACATGGAGGGAGAAAAGCAGGTCTTAGCTGCAAAGAACTGTGATGTCTTTTTTATTTTAATCTGTTTCTGGCTACATTAAAGACTGGTTTAGTGTGTCCTTCTAGCTTGTGCCTAGATGACCATGCAAAGCCTCATACTGTCACAGTGTTATGGAAAACAGACCAAACACAGGGACAAATGGCACCAAAAAGCTTTAGAAGGCAGTTGACTACACCAGTGGATTAGGGTGACTGGCATCTTTCTCCAAGAGTCAGAGTCCCCACTGGTGGGGTTTGAGGCTTTTATCAGGAGATCAAGGATGAGGTACAGAGGCAGATTCAGTGCATCATGATTGGAGGATTGGGTGGACACCACAGGTTACTGAGGGAGATTAAACATTTCAGGTTACACTGTAAGACCATCATTCATATAAAGCATGGGTCATACAGAGGAAGAAATGGCCTGTGACATTTTAAGTTACATTGCAAGGCCATCAGGTACAGAAGGGCAGCAAATACAGTGGTTACACAATGGAAGAAGCGGCCTGTTATCAGGCCTGTCAGGATGTGTCCACCTGGTTTAGGAGGGCATTCCAGGCAGGTTTTATTTAAAATTTTATTTCTCAGTAAGTGGAACTTTTGAAGGTGTTTGGATCTCGAGTGTATGATACTGAGATGAAGAATATAATGTTGCAATTAATTCATGGTTTCATGTTAGGATTAAGGGTATTCCACTCTGGGTAGGAGTGCTTCCCATGCTAAGGAAGAGTAGTCTGGACAGGATACAGGTGACATAAAGAGGGCCGCTGTTGTCACTCCTGTCATTTGCTGCTTACTACTTTCTGCTTTGCTGCCTTCTCCTGCCATAAACTGTTTCTCCTCTGTGATGACCCTCTATCTTGGCACCCTGCCATGAAGCCAGCTGATTATGAACTGAAACCTCTGCAAACTGTGAGCTAAATAAACTTCCTTGCTTTGACTTCAAGCATCAAATATTTTGCCTCTGCAACAAGTAAAGTAACTAAGACAGACACTTATCTCTGTCTCCCTTCATTTGAAGTCATTTACAATAGAAAAGTAACAGAAATTCCTCAATGTTGTGGTACATGATGAACAAAAACCCAGAGTACTGTGAGCAGAAGAGGACAGAAACATGCGGTGTCAAAAGACTTGAAGAAAAATCTCGACGAAAGCGTTTTGGGGAAATAAGGATACTCAACAGCCCTGTTTAATGCAGAGATATTGACACAATTACATGAATGTTCACCAAACATTCACAGTCAGGAAAAAGACTGAGAAGGCCTGAAGCTCGCACTACTGGGTAGCTTCTGGGCTCAGGGAAAACAGGACGTGCACGTGACGGTTGAGCTGTAAGTGGTCTGGACAGGACACTCAAAGAGCGTTCCAGACCGGAGCCAATCTCAGAGTGAGAAAGACATTTTTGTTTATTTATTTATTTTTTTGTTTCCTTGTAATTTTCTTTCCTTCTCTTTTCTGTTTCTTTCTTCATCTCTATTTTTGTTCCTTGAATACTATTCTTCAGAAAAAAATTTCTTTCAAAAGAACTAATACTTAGAGACCACAAAACAAAGGATACACAAGGTGTGTTTAAAATGACTGAATAACCAAACAACTGTAGCTTTCAGAACAAATCCCTAAAGAGAGATAATAATCTAATTTCTAGAGCTACTGCCTCATCATATGTAAAATCTCCTGTTTTTGACAAAAGTTATGAAACATGCAAGGAAACAAAACATTAAATTCTGTTTAAGAGAATTTAAAGAAATTAAAAGTAAATTAAATTCAAAACATAGGATGAAATTACTAGATGTATTTTAAATAACATATCATAAACCTGCTTAATACACTAAAAGAAACCATGGAATAGGTGTTTCTGTCAAGAATGTGAAAACTACCCAATATTCTGCTCCACTATCTCTAAGGGGGCAAATGAATATAAATATTAAAGTATTTGATGCTGACTCTCTACCTTATAGTACATGAAAAACAATTAACTCAATATAGATTCATGTCTTAAGTACCAAAAGATAGAGTATAAAATTCCAAGAAAAATTACGAGTAAAATATCATGTGTGTATCCATGAATCCTTAACTATGATATCAAATTTGTAAGCAATTAAACTGAAAAAACAGCTAAAATACCCATCATCAGAATTAAAGAATTTGATGCATCAAAGGACTTCATCAAAAAACTGGAAAAGATTTTCAATGTTAGTACTCTGTCACGATGACAAAATATAGTACCTGTGAAAAATCAAATTAGAGGAAGGCAGTATTAATTTTGGCTAATAGCACACAGATTTCAATCCATGGTCAATCAATTTCATTTAGATTTGTGACAAGCATAAAAGTCATGGAAGAAGGGCATGGTGGTGATAAATTGTTTATTTACAACAGTGAGGATGAGGGGAACTTAATATACTCTTCAGCCACATGCCCCATGACCTACTTCTTCAAATTGTACCCCACTTCGGAGTTACCCATTCAGCTACAAACTCATCACTGACAAGGTCCCCATGATGCAGTCCTTTCTCTAGGTCCCACCTGTGATGATTGTTCCAATGAGGATAAAACTTTCAAGGCGTGAGACTTTGGGGGAGCATTTCAGCTCAGCACATGAACTACCTCCAAATTGTGGGACATGTTTTCAAGACATATGTCTGATACTTATCTGAATATAAATAAATTATAGAGAATTCTATCAACTCAAAAGAAAGATAGAAAGTCTTTTTAAAATACTATTTTGAATAGGCATTTCTTTTAAAAAGTATACAAATAGATAAGAAGCTTATAAAAATAAGCCTACCATTAAAAAAAAAAAACAGTGAGGTATCACTCCACAACAGAAGGATGTCTATTAAAACACAGCAAAAAATAGCAATTGTTGCTTTAAAAAATTGCAAGCTTTGTACACTGCTTTTGGTAATATAAAAATGGTTTATTTACTGTGGAAAACAGATTGGTTGTTCCTTGGAAACATAAATGAAGAATTTTCTTAAGACTCAAAATATGTACTACTAGGTATATACTATAAAAATTCAAAATCAGTACTTCACCAAATCCAGGCACATTCATATTCATGGCAGTACGATTCAAAAAATTCAGTCATGAAAACAGTGCAAATATTCATCAAGCAATGAATAGAAAAGAAAATTAGTATATATGTACAACAGAGTACTATAAAGCTATTGTAGGAATAAGGGGCCAATACACGCCATAGTACATTAAGTATACTTATACTGCAAGTATAAGGAACCAGACAGAGAATTACATATTTTGACATCTCACTTACATGAAATACGTAGAATAGGTAAAGATATATGACAGAGTGCAGGTTAATAGTTACCAAGGTCTGTAAAAAATGGAAATGGCAAATAGTTGCATAATGAGTATAGAAATTTCCTTTTTGATTCATCAAAAATATTTTATCACATAAAGGGACAGTACATACACAATAGTACCAGTTTCCTAAAAAGGCTCTCAACTGTGGAGTTTAAAGTATCTACTTTTGCCTTATATTGTTTCATCTCAAGAAATATAAAACATACATTTTTACTGCAAATAGTAATAAATTTATATTTCTATGAAATCACAGTAGGTGGCATAATTAAAAATAATAAATGATTTCAAGCAGCACTTCATAAAGTTAGAGCTGATTAAGGTGAGTCCATATTAGATCAGATTTTGAGTCTATAGAAATTTGAGGCAATCTAGGTTTTGACATCAAAGATGTTACCCCCAATAGACAATGGAAAAACAAAAATGGATTTTAAGATATAGTCTAGCATGTTATTTCTTATTTTCCTAAACATTTTCTGAGGGAGACAAACTATGACTGTGTTAAATGTAACTTTCCTAATGTTATGAGTTTACACAATAAAGCAAAATATTGTTAAACACAGATATTTCCAAAATAATTATTTTAGTATAATTTAAAGATATACTACAGTACTAAAATTTTAACTTATAACACCTTTCCCCAAACGTAACTTGCTTAAATATATGTCTGAAGAATATTTCTTAAATACTCATTTCCAAATACTCATTTTTCTTTTATCTTACCACATAACACTGTTATCAACCAGCAGAATCCAACAGAAATGTACTGCGGATCATTAAAATAAATCATATGCACAAGTTTTTAATATTTTTATACTTAAATTTTAAAACAGAATTTAAAAGGGGAAATGGCTCTGAAGTCCTAAGAATTGAATAGACAAAAGGAACATAATCATGCTTTTACATGTTTGATCTAAAATGTCCTCTAACAGTCTCGGGTATTTACAGACGTGACTTTAGAAACGTGATTGGGTCCTGGAGACGCTGCACTGGGCAGCGGATGGATCCAGCGAAGACTTCATAGCTGAATGTACTCTGGAGGCGGGCCCTCTGGGGGAAGGAGGTCCCAGGGACATGGCACCGAAGGGGTCTCTTTCCCTCAACTCTCTGCTTCCAGGATGACGCGAATCGAGCAGCTGTCCTCCCTCATCCCTTTACGGGATGCTTCTGCCTTGGAACCAGTCAATTATGGACTAAAGCTGGAACTAAAGTGAGCATACCGCCCATTGCGTCTTGGATCTTACTTACTTTGTCCTAGTGGCAGAATAGTTGACTAACTCACATGCAAATCAACACATTTCCTTCTTTCTTTCTTTGCTTCATTGATGCATTGCAGCAGAGAAAGGCAGAAAACAAAATAAAAAATGATGGCACATACTAGACAAGGAAAAATACAAAACAGAAGAAAATAAACTAGAAAGAGAGATGTCTGGAAGATGCTGCTTGCCGTAAAAGTAGTTATGGTAAGGCTCACGGGGAAGGTGGAATTAAATAAAAATAAATAAAGGAGCAAAAAAAAAAAAAAAAGGAGAGAGAGGGAAGGAGGAAAGAAAGGAACTAAAGAAGCAAGGGAAGAAGCAAGGAAAGAAGGAAGGAAGGGACACAGAAAGGGAAGCAGAAATGGAGGAAGGGAGAAAAGGAAAAAGGGAATTTTCTGAGCAGTTCCCTGTTAGCAAAATTTTTCACACAGATGATAGCAGAGTCGACATCTTAGGCCTCATGTATTCAAGAGATCCTCAGAAAACTGGGGGCGGGAAATTACGGAGCAGGAGGGAGATACACAAGGGAAGGTCAGACAGAGGCAGCGCTGCCTCCTTTGGGTCCTGGAAGACATTCGCAGCACGTGAACTTTCCTCTACAATGGAGAGCAAGATCAGGACTTCAAGTGCAAACAGCAACCTGCTTCCATGTGGGAGGACTGCCTCGTCTGAAAGGGTCAGCATGTCCCAAGCCTCTCATGCCTGGGCTGCAAGAAAAGAAACTTCCCAGAACTGTCCCAGACTCCGAAGCCAGCCCTGCCCAGGGGGTACCCAATGAAGACCCTGTGTCACACTCTGCTGCGGGCACTGGGTCACCTGCAGAGCCCCTCCTGTCCCCTTTCCCCAAGCCAAAGGGTGGCTGTCTTGGTCTGCAAGGCAGTCCAACCTCCGTCCAGGAAAGCTGCTGTCTCTGGGCAGAATGTCTGGCCTGCTTTGCCTGGATTCCTGGCCATCAATCTGCTGTGTAGACAATAGCCATTTAGAGGTGAGCGGAGAGACCAGAATGTGTGTTAGGAAATTTTGCCATAACCCTTTTGCGAGGAGACAGTGATTCAGACCTGAAATCTGGAGAGAAGGGAGACAAATGTGTCTGGGTGCTGGGGATAGTTAAAAATTGGAAATGGCTGTAATATATTATCTGCATTGTTTCTAACTTTTTAATTAATAAGCTGTTGCTTGAAGGAAAGTTTCTAGTAAAAGGTCTACAGTCTTGAAAAATATAATTGTTTGCTAATATGATACAAATTAAAATTTTATATTGCTTCATATTATTTTTGTTCCAATACTCTGATTACACTTTAATTTTATCCTCTTGGTACTTTAAAAATAAAGGTTATATGTTGAACATTTCACTATCTGGGCATCTTAATTTTTCTTAGTATTTATTACAAATTTTGCTTTGTAAATTTTAGCACTATAGTACAAGAACATAAAACCTTAGCAGTATAATATTTGATGTGATTTATTAGTTATATTTCCCTTCTAGTTTCTATACCAGTAAAAATGAGACTCCAGATTTTAAAAATTATACTGTCTGATACAAATATTTTCATTCCTTTTAGAAATTTTCACTGTTAGACTTCGTCCAGAATGTGTTGTCAACCTTAATATTTAGGATTGTTTATTTTAGGTCTAGCACTGGGAAAAAGCATACATATTATTGTGCTTAACGTCCTCATTTTATTTTCTTCTCTTTAAATAAATTTTTTTTAAAATCCTCCCTTGACATGATTCTCTCACTATAAAATATGAATTAAAGAAATACTTAACATTTTCACCCATGAATATCCATGATATAAAATAACTCCTCTTAGCAGCAAGTAGTCCACCACATCAGGTATCACCAGTAATGCGTTTATGCACATTTTATAAATGACCAATATAAAATAAATCTACTAAATTTCTTCTAAAATTCTCAGAAAATGCTTGCAACGCATTCTTTAAATTCCATTCACAACAAGTAAGGTATCATCATTTAAACTTAATATTTTAACAAAAGATCACAATTACTGTATCTTGTTAAAGAAATTTCACTCTACCCATACGACTTTTACCCTTCTTTCTATTCAGATACATGTTGTGAATTTGTTTGCATTCTGTGTCTCAGATTATTCTGATTTGATTTGAATTCTGATAACAGAACTTAAAGTTTTGATCTTGTTTTTAGAATTACATATACTTTCTATATCAATGTAAATGCATTATTTTTGTATTATTGCTATTCTTCGTAAGAAAATTATATTTCTTCACCCTTATTAAATCAAGTTTGAACATACATTTTTCTTTGGTCAATAAACTGAAGAGATAATATCTGGCACATTTAAGAAGTTTGAAGCTCCACTGCATAGACATTAGATTATTTTCTTGTCTTCTATATAATATTTCCCAAATTAAGACAGTCCTATACAATATATCACAGAAAGAAGAAAAAACTTTTAAAATATCATAAGTGTTTGATGTGAGATATAATTAAACTTATTTTTTAACTCCCTGAAACTTTGATTTGGTTTTGTTACTTTGTCATAAACTGAAAAAGCCAACACAGAAACCAGTACCAGAAATTAAGCATTAGTATAATGACAAAACTACATACTTTTATATTCATGGCAAGAAAATGAATTTAAAAGACCTTGCTATTGTAGGGTAGAAAAATAAAACTCATTTGATAACAAAATAGTTTGATATCATTTGTGGAACTTAGAAATTATCTAATGTATCAAATTTCTTAATATACAAAATTAGTTTTTATATTTTAAAGAGTTAAGGAAGTTATTGACTTGATTAGAAAGTTACTTGTTGGATTTAACACTTTCTCAAACAACAGAATTTGGGCAAAAGGAGAGACTGACACACAGTAAAGAGGGAATTGAAAGCAACCTGAATTTTGAACTTGAATAATAAGAACATACGATTCATTCTCATTTATGACTAGTAAATAGAAGGATTTTAAGCAACAATGTATTTTAAAACAGCTTTTTATGTTGTACTCAATCAAGTATACTGTAATCACAATTTCTAAAATTTCTGAATTGATCTAATTATGGAAATAGCAGAGAGTCAATCTAACGTTTGACTCCATCAGAAAGTCTGGTAATTTTAAAGTATCACTGACCAATTTAGAATGAGAAGGATGCCTAGAAAATAATTATTGGTCAAGCAACGTCACATGGAACAGATTAAAAGGAATCAAGTAGACAAAACATCATCTGTTTAAAGAATTTTTTTTGCTTAAAGTAGATAATAATTGTGAATCAAAAACACCTTAATAGTTTAAAATACACATCCACTCATAAGTACTCCACTTTCTTATGGAAAAAAAAATGGCTGAGAAGAATTTTCATCCATCTATTTCTAAACATCATCTTAACATGCAGACAAGAAAAGTAAACGGAAAGGCAGAGCCTCGCTGACTCCAAAGTCACAAGTCAGATTGCAGTCCAGGAGCAACAATGAGCTACAGCGGGGGAGAAAGACTGGGTCTTGATCAAGGGATATTATCCACCCTTTGTGACCTCTCACCATCTTATCAGGATTTCAAAAATACTATAGACAAGTGACTTACATGTATCTTGCTTTCCTTATGTTTGCAAGACATGTGAGAAATATCATTGGACCATCCACTTCATGGATGACTAGCAATATAACCACACCTAACCAAAATCATAAGGCCTGTACTATAAGCCTGATTCTGTGATAAAAGAGAATTTTTGAATTTTTTCCCCCTTTAGGAAAGAAAAAGTGAGTGAAATGTGCATGCAGAGGGTGAAAACAAGTGATGGAGGTGATGAACACTTATAAATCCTAAGGAGTCTGTGCTTTTTGCCCAATATAAATTTCAGCTTCATAAACTGCTACTATCTGTCTGGGTCATATATCCTTCTTTGGGTCCTTGAATTATTATTTAACAAATCGCATTCCAATTGTAAGCAGAAGTTTAAGATGTCATGGCATCTTGTATCATCTGAAAATAAGTTATTCCTTCATTGAACACAACTATTAGGGAGATGTGAAAAGTAAGTAAATCTTTAAAAAAAAATTATGTATGAGTGAAATTTAGGGATTCTTGATAAATAAAGCATAATCGAATAAAATCTAGCAACACAGACTATTTGACACATCCCAGGGAAAATAAATTTTTTAAAAACCTGTGATTTTAATACACATTTGGTTAATTTGAAATGTGTATTTTATCATAGCTCTTGAAATAGGATGTACAAAAGGAAATTTATAAAATAAAAAGTATCTAAACCTCATGATATAGATGATAGTACATGTAAATTTTAGCTTTCCTAATCAACTCAATGGCTATGTCTGAATAGGTTCATAAACAAGGAGAAGAGGAAATATCTATGCTTGACACACTCAGATTTCTCAAGAAATATGGAACTGGAGCAGAAATCATGCAGCGGTGTCTTGAGTGACCTGTATTCTGAATGGAGAGTTCCTGGGGAAAGAGAGAAGGCATGAAGGGGATAAGAAGGGTGACTGTTCAGTGTACACTTGGATTTAGTGTAACTGGAATGAATATACAGCAAAGCAGTGGATGGTACACAGAAACGGAGTAGAAATAAAGCAGAGAGATAATACAATAACTGTCAGAGAACTAAAAGCTGGGAAAGATAAAAGCAACTCAAAATATCTACCATGAATATTTTGATAAGAAAAACAAAGATAATAGATATCAGGCAGACATTGGAAAGTAGGAAGAGTTATTGTAGAAACAGTAACCTGGATTGTTTTTACTTTCCTTCCTCTACTTTTCTGTATTCTGTAATGTTTTGCAGGTTTTTTTTTTTAACAAAGAACATGTAGCATTTCAATATTAAATTATACCATTAATCATACAATGTTAAATCATAATAAAATGAGCAGACTGCTTCTGTAAGAAATGAAGTAGCAAGATCCCCAGAGACCTCTTGAGACTGCGCTGAGAGTGCATCTATCTGTCCCTTGTGCCCCTGTGGCCCACAGCAGCTCACTAGGGGGCCCTCTGATCCCTTGCATTCTTATCTGCACAGCAAATGACTCAGGCCAGTTGATTTCTATATTAACTTAAAGCTTTTCTTCTGCATTTCTAAGAAGATTCACAGTGATGTGGAGAATTAAATCATAGCTAAAGTAATAAATAGAAAATGCGTATTGGAAATTGTGGAAGATAAATAGTTAAGATGTTTTCAGAAAATCTGGCCATCTTTAAAATTTATATTTCTACACTGATTAAAAGAGAATGTGTGAATGGCACTTTAATCAGTGCCCAGTGAACATTAAGCTGACCTTGGATTCATGACCGAAATTGGAAGTGCAGGTCTTAATCAGTTCGATTCAGCAGGCAGTGGTGAGGAGCTAAGCAGAGAAGATATGGTTGTGCCCAAAGGGTGGGGTTTATTATATTTTCAGTAAAAACAATTTTTAAAGAAGGTAGTTTTTCTCTGAATTGTTTCATTAAAATTTGATCAGAGAGAAAAATGTTTTTGTTTAACTCCACAAAATGTAATTCTGGCTTCCACCCACAGTGAGAAATTTTCTACAGGGTTGGTTATGGTTATGGAGTGCATCTCTATGAATTATATTTCTTTGTGAAGTGTTATTCCAAAAAAATGGCCATCAAGAACAGTACAATATTCTCCTCAAAAGTATTTGTCTTAGAAATGCTACCTACTTGTGGTGAGAGCCCATTTGTAATGTCTGCTTGCATACGTCTTCTTGTAGGTGGTCTCAAATATTTGGTTTCACTAAAATAAAGCTGTGCTTAGCTGTGGACCTTTTACTGGTTAAGAAATGTCATTTCAAAAAAAAATTTTTGTCTATTAAATATTAAAGTTCTCCTACTGTGGGATTAGAAGCCTAATAATGCCACAACTTCCTGCTTATCTGTATGTGCAGAAAGGATTTGACAGTTCAATATTCTAGTGCAAACAAAAGTGGTCTAATTTTACTATTCTCAATTTTTTAAAAGAAAGCAGACATCCTTTAAAATCTTAATGAAGCTCCAATCTAATTTTATGTACATTATCTGTTATATCAACAAATCATCAAAAAAGATTAATATTTTTTTAAAAAAATATTTCTGTTAAAATCATTCTCAGTAAAAGCATATATTTCACCATATCCTATATATCATGTAGGCTAACAACAAATCACAATGTGTTAAGAAAACAAAAAATAACAAGACAATACCACTTTAGTATCATAATATGTAAAGAACGCAAAAGACTCTATTAAAGAAAAGAAAGCAAATCTGCTGTTAGAGTTCCATTGCTGTTAAGCCCAAGTTGGAAAGTTAGGATTAAGAATCTGTTGTTTGAAAATTAAAACTTTGGGCTGTTTGGATTAGGAACTTTGCAGAGACCAGCATCTCGGCCTGAGTGTTTGGGACCGGGAACCTCCCGGAGACCGGCAGATTGGTCTGAGCTGTTTGGATTGGCAAATTTGCAGAGACCGGCATCTCAGCCTGACTGTTTGGGACCGGTAGGCCTGCCCTTCACCCACAGGGAACTTCCCAGAGACAGACATCTTGGCCAGGTCTGTTTGGGACCAGGAACTTTGCGGAAGCCAGCATCTCAGCCTGACTGTTTGGGACCTGTAGGCCCACCCTTCATCCCCAGGGAACCTCCCAGAGACCTACCTGGGACAAAGGACTGCGGCCCAACCCACCCAGATTCCATGGGCTCTAGTTTGACCATGCCCAGCATCCGCCTTACAAATTAGAGAGCCAGGAGCCCACAGAGGGGAGTGAGGACCCTGTGAGGGAGCCAAGGGCCTATGGGGGAGCCACTGCTGCTCCAGGAACTGAGGGTGCAAGAGGTAATTCACCACACATGCAGACAAAGCTTTGGAACAAGGCTTAAAGCAAGTAAACATAGAAAAATGACAAAAGGAAAGACCAAAAGGCAGACTCAAACTCCAGCCCTCCACAAGAAAGCTTAGAAGCCATGTACACAGAAGAAAAAAGAAGCCATACACCTGAAATGTCTGAAATGATATCAAATGAAATAAATATGCAACTAGGAAAAGCTATAGAGAAATTCAAATAAGAAATACTTTCCCAAGTAAAAGAAGAATTGATAAAAACAGTGAAAGAAATAGTGAATGCATCTAGTGAACACACAGATAAAAAATTAGAGGAACAAAGCAAACAGATAGAATCCCTAAATGAACACTAAAAGAAACAAACAGAATACATAAAGCACATTCAAAGAGATATACAGGAAATCAAAAATGCTATTGACTGCTGCCAAAACTGCCTCAGTGAAAGTGATGATAGAATTTCAGAACTTGAAGATAAAATTTCAGCCAGTGAACAGGAAAGACAAGATCTTCCAAAAATAACAAAGAATCAGGAAATAAAAATTCAACACCTGCAAGATGATGCAAAGAAAAATAACATAAGATTAATTGGGATAAATGAAAAAGAAGGGTACAGCCAAAATGATATCAAGAGGATGTTTACAGAAGTAATAGCTGAAAACTTCCCAAACATGAGAAGAGAAACTGACATCTGGATAAGTGAAGCATATAGAACTCAAAAAGCCATAACCAAAATAAAACTACACCCAGACACATAAATATCACCATGCCAGAAACCCACCATAAGAACAGAATACTAAAAGCTGTTAGAGAGAAAAGAGAGACCACCTATAAAGGAAAACCTATTACAATCACAGCGGACTTCTCAACACAAAGAATGAAGTCAAGAAGAGCATGGAGTGAAGTATTTCAGATCCTAAAGGAAAACCACTTCCAAGCAAGACTGACATACACTGCAAAACTGTCCTTCAAAATGGATGGAGAAATAAGATACATCCATGACAAAGAAGAGCTGAAGAACTTCATGAACACCAAACCAATCCTACAAAGAATACTGAAAGACATTCTAGATACACATGGGATAAAACCACCAAGTAAGGCAGAAAATTAAACAGAATGGAAAGCTAAAGACACAACAGCAAAAAGATAACATGTCAACAATAAGCCAATATATAACAGTTACAACCATTAATGGAAATGGCCTCAACTCACCAATCAAAAGAAACAGACCGGCAGAATGGATCAAGGAACAATATCCAACCATATGCTGTCTACAAGAAACACATCTAACCCTAACAGACACTCTTAGACTGAAAGTCAAAGGATGGAAAATAGTACTTCACACAACAGGAAACCAAAAAAAAGCAGCAGTAGAAATCCTGTTTGCAGACAATGCAAGTTTCAAACCAAGAATGATCCAAAGAGATAAAGAAGGTCACTACATACTAGTTAGGGGAAAACTTCAAGAGGAAGCGATAACAATCTTAAATATATATGCACCGAATTCCAGAGCACCCAGCTATGTAGAGCAAATACTAACAGAAATGAAAAATCAAATAAGCAATAATACAATTATAACAGGAGATATTAACACACCATTGACCCAAAGGGACAGATCAACTAGACAGAAAATCAGCAAAGACATAACAGAACTGAATCACACCTGTGAACAAATGGACTTGATAGATGTATACAGAGTGTTCCATCCAACAACATCAGAATATACCTTCTTCTCAGCAGTACATGGGACACTCTCTAAAATAGACCATATATTAGCCCACAGAACATATTTAAGTAAATGCAAAAGAATTGAAATTATCCCATGCATGTTATTTGATCATAGTGCTGTGAAACTAGAAATTAATGATAAAAGAAATTGCAAAAAATTTTACAAACACATGGAAACTGAATAATACACTCAAGAAATCAGTGGGTTGCAGAGGAAATTAAAAAAGAAATTTAACAATATCTACAAGTAAATGAAAATACACACACAACCTACCAGATTTAGTGGGATGCAATGAAAGCAGTCCTAAGAGGAGAATTTATTGCATTGAGTTCCCACATCAGGAAGACAGAATGAACACACATAAACAACCTGATGCTACAACTCAAACATCTAGAAAAAAAAGAGCAAGCCAAGCCCAAAGCCAAAAGAAGGGAGGAAGTTATAAAGATTAGAGCAGAAATTAATGCAATAGAGACTAAGAAAGCAGTACAAAGGATCAATGAATCAAAGAGTTGGTTCTTTGAAAGAATAAATAAAATGGATAAGCCACTGGCCAACCTTATTAATAAAAGGAAAGAAAAAACTCAAATTCATGCAATAAGAAATGAAAAAGGTGAAATTAATACAGACTCAGTGGAAATACAGAAGATCATCAACACCTACTTTGAAAACCTCTACTCTCATAGGTTCGATAACACTGAAGAAATAGACAGATTCCTAGATACATATGAACTAACAAAACTGGATCAGGAAGATGTAAAACTGCTGAATTACCCAATTTCTAGTAATGAAATTGAAAATGTAATTAAGTCCTTGCCTACAAAGAAGAGTCCAGGCCCAGATGGATTCAATGCAGAATTCTAGAAGAAATACAAAGAAGACTTAATTCCAACACTCCTGAAACTCTTCAATGAAATTGAAAGGGAAGCAATTCTTCCTAAATCATCCCTGGAAGCAAATATCACTCTAGTACCAAAACCAGAGAAAGACTCAACTAAAAAAGAGAACTATAGGCCAATCTCGCTAATGAACATAGATGCAAAAATTCTCAATAAAATATTGGCAAACAGGATGCAACAAATCATCAAGAAGATTATACACCATGACCAAGTAGGATTCATCCCAGGAATGCAGGGATGGTTCAACATACGCAAAACAATAAATGTAATCCACCATATCAATAGAGCCAAAAGGAAGAACCAGATGATCATCTCTATAGATGCAGAAAAAGATTTTGATAAAGTCCAACACTCATTCATGATAAGAACCTTACAGAGAATTGGAATAGAAGGTCTTTTATCTCAATATGGTAAAGGCCATCTATGACAAACCAACAGCGAGCATCATATTAAATGGTCAAACTGAAAGCTTTTACCTTAAAATCAGGCACAAGACAAGGATGTCCATTATCACCACTGCTATTCAACATAGTACTGGAAATACTAGCCAGAGCAATAAGACAGGAAAGAGAAATAAAAGGGCTAAAGATAGGAAAAGAGGAAGCTAAATTATCAGTATTTGCAGATGACATGATACTTTACAGAAAAGACCCCAAAACTCTATTGAAAGACTCCTGGATATAATAAATAAATTCAGCAAGGTAACTGGATACAAAGTCAATATTCAAAAATCAATAGCATTTCTATACACTAACAACAAAAGTACTGAAACAAAATAAGATAAGCTACACCCTTTACACTAGCATCCAAAAAAATGAAATACTTAGGAATGAATCTCGCAAAACAAGTAAAAGAGCTATACAGTGAAAATTATAATACCCTGAAAAAGGAAATTGAAGAGGACATCAGAAAGTGTAAAGACATCCCCTGTTCATGGATAGAAAGAACAAGCATTGTAAAAATGTCCATTGTCCCAAAATTACTATACAGATTCAACAGAATCCCAATCAAAATACCAACTAACATACCTCATACATCTAGAGAAATCACCCCTAAAATTCATCTGGAACCAGAAGAGACCTAGAATAGCAAAGGCAATTCTAAGCAACAAAGGCAAGGCAGGAGGCATCACAATTCCCACCTTGAAATTATACTACAAAGCTAAAGTAATAAAGTCAGTATGGTACTGGAATAGAAACAGACAGGTGGATCAGTGGAATAGATTGGAAGATACAACCACAACCACAAACTCACTCAACCACCTTATCTTTGATAAAGGGGCCAAACATACTCATTGGAAAAATGACAGCCTCTTTAACAAATGGTGCTGGAAAAATTGGCTGTCCATATGCAAAAGACTAAATCTAGACCCATGTCTTCACCATACACTAAACTAAAATCTAAATGGAACAAAGATCTAAATATTAAAACAGAAACACTAAAACTGCTGGAAGACAAAGTAGGTAAAAATCTCAAAGATATAGGGGTAGGTAGAGAATTCATGAACAAGAACCAAACTACATGGGAAATACTTCCCAGACTCAATAACTGGGACCACATCTTATTAAAGAGGTTCTGCATGTCAAAAGAGGTTTCCAGCAGAGTAAAAAGAAAACCCACAAATTGGGAAAAAATCTTCATGGACAGTTCCTCAGACAAAGGACTTCTGTCTAGAACTTATAAAGAATTAAAAAAAAAAAATCAGACCCGCAAAATTCAAAGACCCAGTCCAAAAATGGGCATTGGAAATGAATACACAGTTCTCAGATGAAGAAATACGAATGGCAAATAGATATATGAAGAAATGTTCATCATCATTAGTCATGAGAGAAATGCAAATTAAAACCACACTGAGATTCCATCTCACTCCAGAAAGAATGGCCAGGATAGAAAACACTACCAACAACAAGTGTTGGAGAGGCTGTGGGGAAAAAGGAACTCTTCCACACTGTCAGTGGGAGTGTCCACTGGTGCAACCACTGTGGAGGTCAGTCTGGAGATTCCTCAAAAAGCTAGGTTTGGAGGTCCCATTTGACCCAGCTATTCCACTTCTAGGTATGTTCCCAGAAGAACTGAAAACATCATACCACATTGATATATGTGCACCCATGTTTATAGCTGCACAATTTGTAATAGCCAGATCCTGGAAACAACCTAAAAGCCCATCAACTGAGGAATGGATAAAAAAGTTGTGGAATTATATACAATGGAGTGCTACTCAGCTATAAAGAATGATCACATTGAGATATTTATAAATAAATGCACACGACTTGGGACCATTCTCTTAAGTGAAATAAACCAAACTCACAAGGGTAAATACCATATAGTCTCCCTAGTATGAGAGTTGATAAGAGTCTATAACACTTTATGGTAAGCATGAGTCCCCATCTCATAGCTTTGAAGCCTTTCAATGTTTTCAATCATCAGTTGGAATGGTTTTATTCTGTTTTGTTTGACTATATCATGCATGATGATATGAACAGCTGTTTTGAAGAAAACAAAACATTATGACAGCTATTGCTGATTTAATATCATCCTTCTTAGAAGTCCTACCATGCTTC
>PVJX010000562.1:189494-207987 GCA_004027295.1 Dolichotis patagonum | reverse complement strand
GTTGTTCTACTACCATTGGTTCTATCTATCACATTGTGTCTTATTGGGATTTGAATATGTGTGATAGTTTAAACAAAATTTTTCTATCAAAAATGAGATATTATAGTACTCATTGATCATTTTCTGTTATTTGGTTCAGAAAGCCCTGTAATTCTTTCAGTATATGCATAGCTTTATACTATTTTGTTATGTTTGATATTATTGTATTTGAAACTATGCTCAACTACAGCAGAGTAAGAGATATTGTGATAGTTACTGTTGATGTTCAGTTGTCTTAATGTAAAGTACTTTGTTGCCTATGTTGTCCTGTTCTGATCTGCTCTTATACTGCCCTCTTTTGTTTTATTCTCTTTAAAATAAAATGTAAAAAAAGAAAAAAAAATTAAAACTTGTTAAATCAAACCATCTTCAATCCAATCGCATGTATGCATGTGGACACACATTCTCAAACACATGCATGCACCAGCATTGTCTAAAAATTGAAGTATGAGATACAGAATATGAACTTACATCTTCCTCACCCCCTTGTATTGTTTTCCTTGGTATATTTTAGTGATGGCACAACACGATTATCTTGGTGGACCTAATATAATCAAATGAAACCTTCAACATAGGAAGATAAGAGAGACTGGAAAATAAAGGAGAATCCCATGGGTCACTGCTGGCTTTGAAGGCTGGGGAAGGAAGTCAGCTAAGAGATGTGGAAATCATTTACAAGATAACAAGGACAGCAACCCACAAATAAACCTCAATTTTACACCTGCTCTGAGGTGAATTCATTGTGAACCAAAGGAGTGGTTTCTCCCAAAGCTTCCAATTAAGAGGCTGGGTGTTCCTAACTCTGGATTTTCACCTTGTGAGATCCTAACAGAGGACCTAAGCGAACCACACTGTGCTGTGTTTCTAACCCACCGGGAGACAAGAGATAAATGTTTGCTGTTTTTGTTTCAACACAATAACAAATGAGTATAGGAAGCAAATGGCTATCTAATAAGTAGAAAAACATCTTATTTCCAAAATGAAAATGAATAATATTACCCCTGGGGGCTTTAGAGTGAGTATCAGCTTCCCACTGTCTGAAGAAAATTTAGAACTTTTTAAAATAAAACAAACACGTTAGCTTTTTTCATATTGCCTTGGCTTTAGTAGAAGGAGTCCTTCCCTGGTAAAGGAGATGGAGTGTCACACAATGGATGTAAAGTCATAGGAGAACAATAAAAGAATAAATGTGGGATTTTTAAAGTCTATTTGTTTAATCCTCTTCAAATGGCAAAATTACACAAATGACGTTGACATTAAGTGGAATGGTGGGTGGTACTGGAAGAGAGGGATGGTGCCAATGTCAAAGGGCAGTGAAGGAGTTTCTTTCCAGTGATGGAGAACTTTTGTTTCTTGATTTTAGTGGTGAGTAAAAAAAACTGTACATTGGAGAACAACAGCTTAGAACTGTAAAAATTTGCATGCATATATGTACACATGCAAATGAGTTCACATGAAGATGGTCAATAATGATTAAGCTTTGCAGGTTACTAGACCTGAACCAATACTGATTTCCTGTGTTTCAGATTGACGCTTAGTTATACATAGTCACCACTAGTGAATGTTAAATAGTGAAAATTGAAAAACTTTTGTATTATTTCTGTGAATGTATAATCATTGACTAAGTAAGTAATAAGTGGTCTATTACAAAGTGGGCATACTCATCTCTAAGTAAATCTACAGAGGAAGATGGAGCCCACTGGCCCAATGTCAGTGCTGAATGATACAGTAGGTTGGGATCTCATGCTGAGATGTACTACTTGATAAAATGTTTTATGAGATTCAGTGACATTAACTGAATTCATTCTGCTTTCTAATGATCATACATAGTTAATAGTATTTTTAGATAACAGACAAGATTTCTCCACCTCATACAAGCAAAATGTCTTGTCCATGATTATAAATGTCTAGTCCCCGAACCAACACATATGAGTCAAAATCTTGCCTTTGATAAATCCTGGGTGTCTAGAGAAGAACAAAGAGAGACTAACGATGTAATGAAAAAAACTGGAGCACACGCACAATTAGAATTTCATTACTCACAACACAGATCATTTTGCATCTGTTACCAGAGGAAAGGTAAGAAAAAACAATGCATTTGGGGGAAGTTCATTGGTCTCTGATAAGTTAGTTTTATATGAAAATAATTGTGCCTGATACTAGAATATTACATTTATTCATAAATTACTAGGAAATAATCTTTGAATTTATTGTCTATTGATCAGAATTAAAGATAATTTATGCAGCCTGGAGATTAACAAGGACTAGCTGGTATTTTATTAGGAATCCTATACTATTCTAATTAATTGCTAAATGAAATTTTTATGAAGAATATCCTTCCATAACCCACATTATGCTTTCACATATTTTCTTCCAATAAGCAAAAAATTGTGCATGCCATTGTTTAGGTTTTCTCCTCTCTTTCAGTGTTGATAAGTGACAGAGGCCTGTGTTTTGTCAATGATTTGAAAGAAAAATAGAGAAGAAATGATGCTACTTAAAAATATATGTGACTTAACATTCATCAAATACTTATCAGAAAACTGTGGTGCAAATCTGCTAGAACAGCTTTGAAAATGCTATAACTGATACATTACCAAATCTATGTCCACTGGGCACAGAAAGACTTGGACATTGACTTCTACACACATTCAGTGTGTCCTTAATACATAAGAAAAAACACTGAGTGAAACACTGACAGCCAAAAGACAGGTGAGTTTGTAGAGTTGTGAAGGAGAAACACGTAGCCCTCCAAAAGAAGTGAGTCATAAAGGACATTTAAACATGTACTTGTATTTAGAATTGTTGCTTCTAAAGCAGGCCAAATATATTTGAATGCAGATGAATACATAAGCAGGTTTATATAAATGAATAGATGATAACCACATAAAATATAATTGGGGAGGAAAGTTATTGTGGAATAAATCCCTCCATTCTTGAGTACAATATCATGAAATTTAAAACAGCTTTCCATGAATTGCTTTACTTGTGTGTTTGTTTGTTTCTGCTGCTAGGCACTGACAGCAAGGCCTTCACACTGAATTACACCCCCAGTCCTTTTTAAATGTTAAAGTTTGAGACAGGGACTTGCCAATCACTATTTTCACAGACTGAACTTGCACTTGGAATCCTCCTGCTTCATCCTCCAGACAGAGCATTTCACTTTCATTACAGAAAAAAAGAGGCAGTATTATTGGCCTCCTTAGTAAGATGACAGAGATTTCAATGAGATAATGACACCACAAGAGAGAAGCAGCCCACCTGTTAATAAGAATGGACATAGGAGGAGCTAAAACACAAATGAGGGGTAGAAATACACTGACAGCAAGTCACTCCAAGACCTAGCCAGTCGGGAGCATCCTACATTGGCTGGTTGCTCTGGTAGGGCACAAGGCAGGTATCTCAGGGCCAGGGACAAGGTGAGGGGTCTCCCACAGAGATCAGGCAGTGGGTGAAGTAAAAGAGGATGTTGCAGTTGTGTAACCATTTTTTACTTTCAATAGCGCCAAATGTGCATGTTTTTTTTTAATTTTAAGAGAATAAAACAAAAGAGGGCAGAACAAAGCAGATCAGAACAGAACAACATAAGCAACACAGCACTTTACAATAAGACAACCGGACATTAAGAGTAGCTCTCAAAATATCACTTTCTCTGCTATAGTTGAGCATAGTTTCAGATACAATAATATCAAACATACCAAAATCGTATAAAAACATTCAAAAGAATGAAAGAATTACAGGGTATTCTGAAGCAAACAACAGAAAATGATCAATGGCTACTATAATGTCTCATTTTGCATAAAAAGATTTGTTTATACTATCACATATATTAAAATCCCAATAAGACACAACATGATAGAACTGGTGGTAATAGAAGAAAAGAAGCATGGTAGGACTTCTTAGCAAGATGATATTAAATCATCAATGGCTGCCATAATGTTTTGTTTTCTTCAAAACAGCTGTTCATATCATCACACATAATAAAGTCAAACAAAACAGATTAAAACTATTCCAACTGATGAATGAAAGCATAGAAAGGCTTCAAAGCAATGAAATGGGAAATCATGATTACCATAAAATGTTATATACTCTTACCAACTCTCATACTGGGGAGACTATACAATATTTGCACCTGTGAGTTTGGTGTATTTCACTTATGAGTATGGTCTAAAGTCGTGTCCATTTTTTTTATAAATATCTCAATGTGATCATTCTTTATAGCTGAGTAGTACTCCATTGTATAAAAATGCCACAACTTTTTTATCCATTCCTCAGTTGATGGGCACTTAGGTTGTTTCCAGGATCTGGCTATTACAAATTGTGCAGCTATAAACATGGGTGCACATATATCACTGTGATATGATGTTTACAGTTCTCCTGGGAATATGCCTAGATGTGGAATTGCTGGGTCAAATGGGACTTAAAACCCAGCTTTTTGAGGAATCTTCAGACTGACCTCCACAGTGGTTGCACCAGTCTACACTCCAACCAACAATGCAGAAGAGTTCCTTTTTCCACAAAGTCTCTCCAGCATTTGTTGTTGGTAGTTTTTCTTTTTTTAACCTTGGCCATTCTTTCTGGGGTGAGATGAAATATCAGTGTGGTTTTAATTTGCTTTTCACTAATGACTAATGATGATGAACATTTTTTCATGTATTTATTTGCCATTCATATTTCTTCATCTGAGAACTGTGTATTCATTTCAGATGCCCATTTTTGGATTGGATCTTTGAATTTCGAGGGTCTGATTTTTTTTAAATTCTTTATAAGTTCTAGACAGAAGTCCTTTGTCTGAGGGAAAGTCCATTAAGATTTTTTGCCAATATGTGAGTTTTCTTTTCACTCTGCTGGAAATCTCTTTTGACATGCAGAAACTCTGTAATAAGACATGGTACCAGTTAGTGATTCTTGGCGGTATTTCCCATGTGGTTTGGTTCTTGTTCATGAATTCTCTACCTACCCCTATATCTTCGAGATTTTTATCTACTTTTTCTTCCAACAGATTTAGTGTTTCTGTTTCAATATTTAGATGTTTGATCCATTTAGATTTTAGTTTAGTATATGGTGATAGGCATGGGTCTAGTTTTAGTCTTCTGCATATGGATAGCCTATATTTCCAGCACCAATGTTAAAGAGACTGTTGTTCCTAGAGTGACCATGTTTGGGCCCTGTATCAAAGATAAGGTAGCTGAGTGAATTTGTGGTTGTGGTTGTATCTTCCAATCTATTCCATTGATCTTCAGGTCTGTTTTAATTCCAGTATCATTTTGATATTATTACTGTAGCTTTGTAGTATAATTTCAAGTCAGGGATTGTAATGCCTCCTGCCTTGCCTTTGCTGATTAGAATTGCCTTTGCTATTCTAGGTCACTTCTGGTTCCAGATGAATTTTAGGAGTGATTTCTCTAGATCTATGATGCATGTTAGTGGTATTTTTATTGGGATTGTGTTGAATTTGTATAATAATTTTGGGACAATGGCCATTTTTACAATGTTTGTTCTTCCTATCCATGAACAGGGGATGTCTTTCCATTTTATGAAGTCCTCTTCGATTTCTTTTTCAGGGTATTATAATTTATCTTGTGTAGCTCTTTTACTTCTTTTGTGAGATATAATTCCTAAGTATTTCATTTTTTGAATGCTAGTGTGAAGGGTGTGGCTTCTCTTACTTCTCTCTCAGTATTTTTGTTGTTAGTGTATAGGAATGCTATTGATTTTTGAGTATTGACTTTGTATCCAGCTACATTACTGAATTTATTTATTACATCTAGAAGCTTTTCAATGCAGTTTTGGGGCATCTTCTATGTAAAGTATCATGTCATCTTCAAATAATGATAATTTATCTTCCTCTTTTCCTATCTTTACTCCTTTTATTTCTCTCTCTTGTCTAATTGCTCTGGCTAGTATTTTCAGTACTATGTTGAATAGGAGTGATGATAGAGTACATCCTTGTCTTGTTCCTTATTTTAAGGTAAAGGCTTTCAGTTTGGGCCATTTAATGCATTTCTGGCTGTTGGTTTGTCATAGATGGCCTTTATCATATTGGGGTAAAGACCATTTATTCCCATTCTCTGTAAAGTTCTTATCATGAATGAGTGTTAGACCTTGCAAAAGCTTTTACTGCATCTATAGAGATGATCATGTGGTTCTTCCTTTTGGCTCTATTGATATGGTGGATTACATTTATTGATTTATGTATGTTGAACCATCCCTGCATTCCTGGGATGAATTCCACTTGGGCTTGGTGTATAATCTTCTTGATGATTTGCTGTATCGTGTTTGCTAATATTTTATTGAGAATTTTTGCATCTATGTTCATTAGGGAAAGTGACCTATAGTTCTCTTTTTTAGTTGAGTCTTTCTGAGGTTTGCATACTAGTGTAATATTTACTTCCAGGAATGACTTAGGAAGAATTGCTTCCCTTTCAATTTCATTGAAGAGTTTCAGGAGTGTTGGAATTAAGTCTTCTTTGTATTTCTTGTAGAATTCCACAGGGACTCCATCTGGGGCAGGGCTGTTCCTTGTTGGCAAGGACCTAATTACATTTTCAATTTCATTAATAGAAATTGGGTTACTCAGCAGTTTTACATCTTCCTGATCAAGCTTCTGTAGTTCATAGGTATCCAGGAATTGTCTAATTCTTCTGTTATTGAACCAATGAGAGTAGGGGTTTTCGAAATAGATGTTGATGATCTTCTGTATTTCCACAGAGTCTGTAGTAATTTCAACTTTTTCATTCCTTATTGCATGAATTTGAGTTTTTTCTTTCCTTTTTAAATAAGGTTGGCTAGGGGCTTATCATTATATTTATTCTTTCAAAGAACCAACTCTTTGATTCATTCATTCTTTGAATTGTTTTCTTAGACTCTATTGCATTAATTGCTGCTCTGATCTTTATAATTTCCTCCCTTCTTTTGGTTTTGGGCTGGCTTGCTCTTATTTTCCTGTATGTTTGAGTTGTAGCATCAGGTTGTTTATTTGTGTTCATTCTGTCTTCCAGATGTGGGAACTCAATGCAATAAATTTTCCTCTGAGGACTGCTTTCATGGTATCCCACAAATTCTGGTAAGTTGTGGTTGTATTTTCATTTGCTTGTAGATATTATTTAATTTCATCTTTAATTTGCTCCATGATCCACTGATTGCTCAAGAGTGTATTGCTCAGTTTTCATGTGTTTGTGGGGTTTTTGCAGTTGCTTTGATCATTAATTTCTAGTTTCATGGCACTATGATCTGATAACATGCATGGGATAATTTCAATTCTTTTGCATTTGCTTAAATATGTTCTGTGGGCTAGTATAAGGTCTATTTTAGAGAATGTCCATGTACTGCTGAGAAGAATGTATATTCTGATGTTGTTGGATGGAAAACTCTACATACGTCTATCAAGTCCATTTGTTCACTGGTGTGATTCAGTTCTGTCATTTCTTTGCTGGTTTTATGTCTAGTTGATCTGTCCCTTTGTGTCAAAGGTGTGTTACAATTTCCTGTTATAATTGTTATTGCTTATTTGACTTTTCATTTCTGTTAATATTTGCTTTTGTATAGCTGGGTGCTCTGGAATTTGGTGCATATATATTGAAGATTATTATCTCTTCCTCTTGAAGTTTTTCCCTAGCTAGTATGTAATGACCTTCTTTATCTCTTTGGATGACTATTGGTTTGAAGTTCACATTGTCTTCAAACAGGATAGCTACTCCCATTTTGTTTTGGATTCCTGTTGCATGAAATATTATTTTCCAATCTTTAGCTTTCAGTCTTTGGGTTTCCTTTTGAGTTAGATGGGTTTCTGGTAGACAGCATATGGTTGGATGTTGTTTCTTGATCCATTCTGCCAGTCTGTTTCTTTTGAATAGTGAGTTGAGGCCATTTACATTAATTTTTATAACTGTTATATATCAGTTTATTGTTGACATGTTATCTTTCTGCCTTTGTATCTAGCTTTCCATTCTGTTTAATTGTCTGTTTTGCTTGGTGGGTTTATCCTATGTGTATTTAGAATGTCTTTCAGTATTCTTTGGAGAGTTTGTTTGGTGTTCATGAAGTTTTTCAGCTGTTCTTTGTCATGGAAGTATCTTATTTCTCCATCCTTTTTGAAGGATGGTTTTGCAGGGTATGTCAGTCTTGGTTGGAAGTGGTTTTCCTTTAGGATCTGAAATACTTCACTCCATGCTCTTCTTGACTTCATTGTTTGTGTTGAGAAGTCTGCTGTGATTCTGATAGGTTTTCCTTTATTGGTGATCTGTCTTTTCTCTCTAACATCTTTTAGTATTCTGTTCTTATGTTAGATTTCTCAGATGGTGATTATTATATGTCTGGTTGTAGCTTTATTTTGCTTATGGCTAGTTGGAGTTTTACATGCTTCACTGATCTGTATATCAGTTTTCATTGTCATGTTTGGGAAATTTCTGCTATCAGTCCAATAAGTAATCTCTTGATATCATTTGTTTTGTCACCTTCTTTTTCATTTATACCTATCAGTCTTATGTTGTTCTTCTTTACATCATCTTGTAGCTGTTGAATTATTATTTCTTTATTCGTTGTTATTTTTAAAAGATTTTTCCTTTCCTGTTCACTAGCTGTTATCTTATCTTCAAGGTCTGAAATTCTATCTTCACTTTCATTGAGGTGGTTTTGATACCTTTCAATAGAATTTCTGATTTCTTGTATATCTCTTTGAATCTGCTTTATGTATTCTGTTTCTTAGAGTGTTCATTCAGGGATTCTATCTGTTTGCTTTGTTCCTCTAACTTTTTAGCTGTGTCTTCACTAGATGTGTTCACTATTTCTTTCACTACTTTTATCATTTCTTCTTTTACCTGGCAAATATTTCTCATTTGAATTTCTCCATAGGTTCCCCTAGTTGCTCCTTTATTTCGGTTGATATCTTTCAAGTCATTCCAGGTGTATGGCTTCTATTTTCTTCTATGTATATGGCTCCCAGGCTTTCTTGGGATGGGCTCGAGATTTGAGCCTGCCTTTTGGTCTTTCCTTTGTCATTTTTCTTTATTTCCTTGGTTTGAGCAGTGTTCCAAAGCTTCCTCTGTCTGTGTGGTGAATCACCTTCTGCACCCTCAGCTCCTGGACCAATCCCAGATCCTCTAACTGTTCTTACCTTCCTAAATTGAGAGTCAGAAGCTGGGCATGGTGAATTGGGGCCACCGGAACCTCTGGGGTGTAACCCCCTATCTTACAGGGGCGGATATGAACTCAACCACTGGCAGTGCTGTTCTTAAGCTCTCCGCAGGCCAGCCCAATTGGACCTCGAGTCCTCCTGCATTGTCTCTGCCTCCTGAACTTAAAGAAGGCCACTGGGCATGGTGGACTGAAGCCCTGGAATCTGCTGGGCCCAGTCCAGTGTCTCTGGTAGCTCCCTGGAAACTCAAACACTGGAGCGTAGTTCTCCAACTCTCTCCAGGGCACCAGGACTCACCTTGCACAACCCCTGTGTATGGTTTAAATTATTGTACAACACAGAAAATGAAGCATTCAAGGAGGTACTATTATGTTTTTCTTCAGTGTGTCAAATATCCACAACAATATTTTTGTCACCTGGTTGTAAGTTGAAAAGTAAAGAGCATTTGGGAAAGACATTTGCTTAAATCCACATGTTGAATCAGTGTGCTGTTTCCTGGAGCCAATAGCAAGATTTGTGCAACATGAACTTGCTTTATGTATACACTAGAAGATGCATCACAGATGGAGTTTCCCGAATTCTTAGAAGATCATTGTGACATTCACTAGTTCTCATTAAGGTTTTTATTTATTTTTTTATTATTTATTTTTTGCTTCCTGATGTACATCTGTCATTTCCTTTTATTAATTTCTTCCATTATGCCCAGTCATGCCCAAATTTATGAGACTATGAGAAAACCACTTTTTAAAAATAACCTCATTAGGTTATTTCAGACAATGAATTATTTGATTATAACACTTGAGGAAGTGCAGGCTTTTGGACTCATGTCCACGTGGCAAATTCATATTAATGCTTAATGTCTATGGCCCATAAAAAGCTTCTTTTTCTTTTAGTATGCAAAAATTTAATTGTTAATTAAAATTTCAGTGGCATATATCTTGGGAAACTTAAATTCAAGAAGTCTGATGAAATGTAGATGATTTGATACAAATGCTAAACAAGGGTTTCAATATAATTCATCACTGCCACAAGTAATCATGAAGACTGTTACATGGATAACAAACTGGGATCAATTTATTTATATATATCAAAATAATAGCTATCTTGATAATCAGAGACATTTTTATTGCACCTATCTTTTATAATACCCTTGTCTGTATTACAATCCTGAAGAACACCCTGTTTTTATCCTTGCACTTCAGTTCAGTTTCTTCAAGTCAGGTCCACTGATACTCCTCACAATTCATCTATTGAACCTAAGCCATTCAGGTATTAGTGCCCATCACTCCAACAGTTCCTATCAAGATGCTCAGGGCTTCTGTATTGCTAAATGTGCTCCGTCTGTCACTGTCCTTCATTTTCTTCCTTTGAACACCTTTCCCACATGAATCCCAGGATACTGTAATGTGAGGGTCCCCACTCTCTCCCTGGTTCCAGGTTTGCATTTGATGAAATAATGTTCTTACATCTTTCTTCTCTTCTGCCTATGCTCACTTCTAGGTTTATGACTTTAAATGCAATCTGTGTGTTCTTACATCCAAATTTCCCTCTGCTGCAGAGCATGGCCCTGACTGCCATCCTTATGTTCAAAGTTCTACTCAGCATTTCTTCATAGCATGACCACCCCACAACTCTGCCATCTTGCATTCTTTTGCAAATCAATATTGACTCCACTTTCCTTTGTAATCTGTCTCCAAACAACAAATAAATTTTATCATATTTACTTCCAAACAAGTAGAAACTGGATGACTGTTCACTTCTGCTGACATTTTGGCTGCCAAAGCCCCCATTATCTACACCTGATATCAAATAAACATTTAATCGCTGGTGTCTTGTCTTTGATTTATACCTAGGACCAGTCCATTTCCAACTCATCAGCCTGATCTAGTTTTTTCAGACACCTTATTGCTTCTTCTCTCTTCAATGTTTTCTCCCTCTGCCCCCAGCCATGGAATGAAAGTTTACATGCTGATTGGACCAAAGTCCCTTTTGACGTCTGTTTCTGCTCCTTTAAGGGCCTCTCTGAGTCATCTGTTTCCCTCTTCCACTTGTTCTCTTCCAGAAACACCTCCTTCCTCACTCTCTGCATGAAGGCCAGGTTTATCTGTGTGTCAGAACTTTCCCATCATGTGCAGTGATTAACATAACAGCTCACTTGTGGATGTTTCTCAGGCCACTTCTCCAATGTGGCATTCAAACTACATCTTCGCACTACTCGATCTGTATTTCACATACATTCCTCCATGCCTCATATCTCTTTCTGCTTTTTCTTCAAACATGCTGCTGATATCTCAATTGTTAATTTTATTTCCGGAGTTTTCCTCTAGAATATAATGTCCATGAGAACAGCAATGTTTCTATTTTCATTGACACAAAATGCAATAAAATGTATAGTGCATAATAGAAATTCAAGAAATTTTTGTGAACTGAATGAACTAATTGATGGTGGATTGTTGTTATTATAAAAAGAACTAGGCAATAAGTATAAGCTTGTGTCTACCATGATACCAAAATAAATATTGAATTATGAAAAATACATTACCCAAATAGCTGATTAAGTGGCTTAACACAGTTTTATTTAGCAAAACAAACAGATGCAGACACACTTTAAATAGACAACTGTCACATATTTATTTCAGTGCCATTCAGGAAAGGTGTTGATGCCTCACTTGGATTAATAATTTGGACAAGACCAACATTTTGCTTATAATCATTATGCTCATACATATTTTAAGCAATCTTTGTGCAGAGTTGGTTCCTTTTATTTCCATCCTAGCCTGTCAGAAAGTATCTTGAAGCAACTCCAAAAAGGAAGACATTTGTCTAAAAAATCCCAGAGAGTAAGTGATCTGTTTGTTAATTTTTGAATTTTATCTAGATTTTAATGTCATGAAATAGACTAATGATTCTTAATAATTCTGTAATTTTTTAATGTTGACATTCTATGAACTGTGATTAATGCATACCTTTCTAATATTTTCCCTAACTCTCTCAAGATTTAGAATTTTGCCTTTGGATTCCCATACATGCTTAGCCAACACTCACATTAATCCATGGACAAAGCTGCAGTTTTGCTACTGGATGATACTGGATTTTGGAAAAATTATTACCATGAAAAATTATAAAAGTGACAATTACTGGGAATTTTCACTTGTTTGCAAATCTGTAACTTTATGAATGCAGAGTATTTTTGAATAAATTTAATAATAACAGGATAATACAAAAACTGTACTGTGATCTTCAAATTTGATATCAGGTAAAAGTAATTACCTTCCTGAGTTCAAAACCACATTGGAAGTATTTTACCAAGAATTCAGTTGAAGAAAGACAGGTTGGGTTTTATTTTTATATTCTTAACATAAGTTGATTTTATGTCTGTGAAAAGTAGAATGAATTATTTTTGAAAGAAACTCTGATCATCATCATTGTACAAATAGGAATGTAGCAAGTATTTTATAGTTTTAGGGCTTATAATCTGAAGATACATGATGTTAAAAACTTTTAGTTAAATGCCGGGGATTTAGCTCAGTGGCTTAAGAATCTATCTGGCAAGTGCAAAGTTGTGCCACCTTATTTGAAATTACTTTTGTAGATCTATGCTGACACTTTCAAAATGTTTAGTTATAATAATGATTCTAAAGAGCTGCTTTGGTTCACTGTATCTTCAAAACCTCATTACACTTATAAAAGTGAAAGACAAAGTAAGTTCTTAATAAGCAATTTTATAATTATGCACAAAAATCCAGGGAGGAAAATAACATGTTATTTAATTTTTCCTTCTTGCCCTATGTGTTTTTAATATTTCATATGAAGCAGGCCATCAATTATTTATCCAGTATTCACTGCACAAACAAAACCTACTGGAAGAGTTTGATTAACACAGAGAAGCATAGTTCTGGGGAAAACAATTTTAAGTTTATTGACTATAGCTAGTTTTCCAAATGTTCTGCTGTGAATGAGCCAATTTCTGCTTAAATGGGTACTTATTTTCTTCCATATAGCAAGAGAATTCATTCGGCCTTGACAGAAGCAAGACGAATAAAGATGTGTTGGCTTTAAGTGCCTCAGGACACTATCATTGGGGAAAGACAGTAAAAAGAAATACAGACAGTATTGCTTTGGTTATCCCACACGTGCTATAATCAATGTTCTCACCAAGTAACAAGACTTACATTTGAATGGACCAGTCTTCTTTGATTAAGCTCTGAACTGAGCCCTCAGGGCAGCCTCAGCTGCTCATACTTGGGTTTGGAATCCTCTGACTGACATTTGGAGTTTTCATAAACCATTTTGGTGTTAAACATGAAAAATAGACCTTCTCTAAGTATCGCTAATTAATGCTCTCTGACAATGGCTTACCATAAGCCAACATGGGGGATTTTACATTTTTCCCCTTAAATTCTAATTGTCAGTACTGTTGTACAGCCTGATTCTGCTTTCTTGCTTCTTAATTAAGTGTGCTTTGGTTTAGTTGGTAAATGGAATTTTTCATCTACTTCTGTAAATGTCTTCCTTGCCGATTAAATTAAATTCAATAGCAAGCTCAGAAGGGAGTCATGTCTTGCTCCTTTAAGATCCAGCAATATCCAGAAGTGAGTAACACTGCTTTAGAATATTTTAGGGTATTTTTCACCTTTACTACTCCAACTTTACTACTCCAAAGAAAGGCATGAGAATATAAATACACATTCATTGGCTATTTAGGCAATTTAAATTGCAAATTATAAGGAATACAAATACAGTGAAAATAGGACAGCCCCACAAAATGGGCAGTTTCTTTTTTTCTCAATCAAAACGTATTATACATATGCGTGGGGTAAAATGTACTGTTGCCATTGGTTATAATTTGTTTATGATTGAACCAAGGCAAATAGTATGTCCATTGCTTTAAATGCTTCTCATTTCTATGGTTTAAAACAGTTAAAATCCTCTCATCTAGTTTTGTTTTAATGTAATGTGCTTTTGTTAGCTTTAGCTATCTTGTTGTTCTGAGAACATGTGACTTTCTTGCTCCTTCTAACTGCCACAATGACTCATCATCCCCTTCCCTCATTTTTCCTCCTCTCTATCTGTAGCCACTTCTCTGCTTTCAACTTCTCCAAGGTCAAATTTTTTCCACTCCATATATGGACTGATATTGTATATGACCTCTTTTTCTAGGTCTGACATTTTTCTCATCTAATATAGTAATCTCTGTTACACTATAGCAATTTTTTTCCTCATCTTATTCAGTGAGGTTAAGATGTTCATTTTTAGTTTCCTGGCAGGTAAACACACACAGTGGTTGAGACAAGCTGTCTCAAACCTGCCCACAATCCTGACTAATCCAAATATTCTTCTCCTTAAATCTGGAAAAATTATTAAAGTTATTGAAAGGCTTCAAATAATTTTTATAGAAATTTAGAAATATAACACATTTTAAAGATGGAAACTCAGTAATATATGAGCAAACTGCTCCAAGTTAAAATGAGTCTGATTGTTTCAGTTAGTTCTTCCCTCACTAGGAAAAAATACCCATCATTTCAGCTTAAAGGAAGAAATTACTTTGGCTTACAGCTTTCAGTAAATTCAGTCCAAATGTAGCTTGCTCTAAAGCAAACAAAGAAACACAAGTCAACCAAACAACCAAACTAACTAATCTCAGTATGATAGAAGGGCAGAGTGAAGGAAGTTGTCCCTCTCATGGCACACAAGAAGCAGAGAGAGAAGGAAATGAACCCAAGACCAGCAAGCACCACTCAGGACAGTGGTTCCTCACCTGCAGCCAGACTGTCTCCTAACAGCTCATTCAGCTACTGAGGTCCGTAATGAATTGAAGTTTCACGATCACCACTAGCAAACACTAGGACTGTTGGTGACATTTTAGATCTAAACCATAATATTAACCAAAACCTTAATAGATGGTGCAAGGAATTCAAGAAGTTTTAAGAAAATAAATATTCAATAGAAAGTGTGCAAGAGTATTTTTGCACCTATTTTCATTAGGGGGATTGGCCTGAAGTTCTCTTTTTCCATTGTATCCTTCTCTGGCTTTGTTATCAGGGTAATGCTTCCTTCTAGGAATGACTTTGGGACTAGCATTTCCCTTTCAATTTCGTTAAAGAGCTTGACAAGTAGTAGTATTAGATCTTCTCCAGATTTACTGTATAATTCAGCAATAAATCCATCAGGACCTGGCCTTTTCTTTTTTGGTAAGGTTTTAATTATCTTTTCAATTTCATTGACTTGAAATTATTTAGAATTTTGTATCTTCTTCATTATGCTTTGGTAATTCATAAGTGTCAAAGAATCTGTCCATTTCTTCTATATTTTCCATTTTATTAAAGTTTCTCAAAGTAAGTAATCATGATCTTCTGGATTTCTGAAGGATCTGTTGTGATTTCACTCTTCATTTCTAATTACATACATTTGAGTCTTTCCTTTTGTTGATAACGTTGGCTAAGGGTTTGCCTATCTTATTTAATCTTTCAAAGAAGCAACTCTTTATTTCTTTTCTGCATTGTTTTCTTATACTACAAAGCTACTGTGATAAAAACAATATGGTACTGGTTTTAAAAAAAAACACATTTGAGGATCATTGGAACAAATTACAAGAGGCAGAAACAACTTCAAACATACTCAACAACTTTCTTATTGACAAAAGCACTAAATATGTTTACTGGAAGATAGCCTGTTTAATAAATTGGGCTGGAGAAACTGGCTTTCCACATGCCAAAACTAAACTGGACCCATGTCTGTCACCATGCACTAAACTAAAATAAAAATGGATCGAAGATCTAAATATTAAAATGGAAACACTAAATCTGCTGGAAGAAAAAATAGAACTTTTGAAGACAGGTATAGACAAAGACTTTATGAACAAAACCTTGACTCCATAGGAAATACAACAAAGAATCAACAACTGGGATCTCATCTTATTTATTATATAAATCAACAAACAGAATGAAAAGAAAACCAATAGAGTGGAAAACAAAGAACTCTTAGCCAATTGTTCTGCAGACAAAGGAATATCTAGAACATACAAAGAATTGTAAAACATCAGGCCTCCCAAATTTAAAGACCCAGTCTAAAAATGGGCACCTGAAATTAAAAGATACTTCTCAGAAGAAATACAAATGGCAAATGAATACATTAAAAAAAAGTTCAAAATCATGAATCATTAAAGAGGTGAAAATAAAAAATGCTGAAATTCCATCTCTCTCCAGAAAGAATGACTATTATTAACAAATCAACCAAAAACAAATGCTGGTGGGCCCGTAGGTGAAAACAAATACTTCTCCACTTTAGGTGGGAGTGTAGACTGGTACAATCACTATGGAAATCAGTGTGGAGATTCCTCAGAAAACTAGGACTAGAGTTTCCATTTGACCCAGCTATTTCCTTTCTTGGTGTATGCGCACCCTTGGAAACAACCCAAATGCCCATCCACCAACAAATGAATAAAACACATGTGTTTTGAACTAAAAACACCATCAGCCACCTTATGTTTGACAAAGTGGTTAAATATGTTCACTAAAAAAGACAACCTCTTTAATAAATGGTAGGAAAACTGGTTTTGCACTTGGTATAGACTAAAACTAGATCCATCTGTGTCACCATGCACTAAACTAAAGTCACAATGAGTCAAAAATCTAAATATTAAATCAAAAACACTAAACCTACTGGAAGAAAAATTAAGTGAAAATCTTGAAGAGTTCAAGAACAAGAACTAAACTGCATGGGAAATACTTCAA
Organism: Dolichotis patagonum; assembly: GCA_004027295.1. NCBI lineage: Eukaryota > Metazoa > Chordata > Mammalia > Rodentia > Caviidae > Dolichotis > Dolichotis patagonum. The sequence goes on along the minus strand of PVJX010000562.1, from coordinate 191,079 downwards.
AGAAACAATAGCTGGTATCTAACATTATTAGAAAGTTTTGCACCTGAAAAGGAATCACCAGCAGAGTGAAAAGAAAACCCATGAATTGGGAAAAAATTTTAACCAACTGTGCTTCATATAAAGAAAAAAATCAGGCCCCCCCAAGTTCAAAGATCTAATCCAAAAATGGGCATGTAATATGAATAGACACATCTCAGCTAAAGACCCTTAAATAAAAAAAAAATAAATCAATATAAATTTATTAATATAAAAATGTCAGATTTCCATGTAGAGAGAAAATAGAATAATGAAGTACAAAATAAAGATAAAGGAAGAGAATTATTTTTAAAAGTGTTGAAAACTTTTTCTCTGGTAGAGCTCCAGTATTTGGAGCAGACAAAAATGCCTAAAATCTGTTTTAAAAATCATGGTCATAATTTTACAGTGGAAATACAAATTTGCAACATTTCATGAAAAAGTATGTGCAGTGTCCTAGAAAACGCAACACTAGCACATTAATTAAAATAGCATTATAAACTGGATGTGTTGGCAGATGCCTATAATCCCAGCACTCAAAAGGTTGAGGCAGGTGGATCAAGGAGAGTTTTAGGCCAGTCTGGGCTGCAAAATGAGTTCAAGGTCAGCCTGAACTGCATAGTGAATCCCTGTCCCAAAAATACAAACATAGGTAAAATATAATAAAATAAATGTGTAGCATTTTTTTCTCAGAGAGTGGATAACACATTTTTGAAGCGATGGCTTCACACATTGGTGTTTAAACTGGCTTTGAACTCTTATGCTCCGGTGATCCTCCTGCCTCAGCTTTCACAGTAGCTGGAACTACAGACCTGCACCACTGGGTCAGGTAGTACATTTTTAGTAATAACACCAAATATTGCCGTAGGTACAGAGACTACATTGTTGACATAAATTTAAACACTAAAGTCATTCTGAAGAGCAATTTGGCTCAGTCACATAACACTGAAAATGCATACACAATCATTTATATTCCTGGAATAATTCTCATCTATTAAAACAAGAGGGTATGTAAAAATAGAAACTTTTATCATTGTCTATAATAACACAACCTTGAGAAGTAATTTAAATATACATTAAGAAGAGAAGAGCACCATAAACTTCCACGATTCTATCATGGAACATTGCACTGCAGCTACAAAGAACACAGGGGTTCCCTCTGCACTAACTTGGAAGTTCTGAAAGACATATGTAGGTGGAAAACATGGACCCAAAGCCTAGCATTTAAAAGATACGGGGAAAGTATTGGAAACCTACTCTGAAGAAGTTCAAGTCACGTTAGCTTATTTGGAAGAAAACCAGGCATGCAGGTTGTTTCAGTATGACTCGGCCGAAGGATGCAGAGTCAGGACAAGCGTCAGACTGAATTTATTTTTTTATTTTTTATTTAAAAGAGAATAAAACAAAAGGGGGCAGTACAGAGCAGATCAGAAGAGGACAACATAGGCAACACAGTACTTTACATTAAGTCAACTGGACATCAACAGTATCTAACACCATATCTCTTACTCTGCTATAGTTGAGCATAGTTTCAATTACAATAATATCAAACATAACACAATAGTATAAA
>PVJX010000562.1:174480-189394 GCA_004027295.1 Dolichotis patagonum | reverse complement strand
GTTTGACTATATCATACGTGATGATATGAACAGCTGTTTTGAAGAAAACATTATGATAGCTATTGCTGATTTAATATTATCCTTCTTAGAAGTCCTACCATGCTTTTTTTTTGTTCTATTACCATTGGTCCTGTCTACCACATTGTGTCTCATTGGAATTTGAATATGTGTGATAGTTCAAACAAATTTTTTTCTTTATCAAAAATGAGATATTATAATACCCATTGATCATTTTCTGTTATTCGGTTCAGACTGAATTTAAATGAACGATCTGAGTGGTGTTAGTCTGGGGAAATGTCTAGACAGGCAGTACGCCAATATTCCACAAAGAAAAAGCAAAATCCTTTCTCTGAACGATGTGGAATGCAGCTGTAAAACATGGACTATGTGGAGTACTTTTTCTGTTCTGACACTTTAATATTTTCCATGCAGTTTTTGGATTGTACTTTGCTTTGGGACCCTTTGCATAATTAACATGCAGGTTCAATGAGGACAGTGTTCTCAGCACAGAGTAGCATTAGTGACCCTTAACAGAAGCTCAGAAAGCATTTGTTAATGGAGTATCATAAGAGTCACTGAGAAGATACTCATGAAAAAGGCAGTAAATGTGAAACAGAGAAAAATGCACCTGTACTCCAGACTAAAGCACATATGAACCTCTGTCTCTAGACTGAATTTTCAGTTCTGAAACCACCAAATACCCCTTAATATTTAGAATGTAGTCACAAGGAGAACAGGAACTTAAGAGCTATGCAACAACAACAAAAAAGCATCATGAAATACTTAATTAAAAGCATTATATAACTTTTGTGATATCCATGGATAGAAATAAAGAGTTCATGCATGTATGAGATTGCACACACATACAGGCAGAAAAGTATTTGAGAAAACAAAGACTTAGTTAAAATACTAGGAGATAAATGACATGTTGAATGGATTGTAGGATTCTAAACATCCCAGCCACTCCATTGTTCCAATTTCATGATGCTTCCTTAAAAGACAGATCGTACCTCAGGTCAGTCCAGTGGATTTGATCCAAATGCTGTAGAAAGATGAAATGAAAGAGAGTTTTCTTTATCCATGATGCTTCGTTTCCTCCGGAACAAACATGTCCATGTCCCAGCATCAGTCCTCTCCAAGTGGTACATCCTTGGACACCCCAAATGCCATACGTAGCCCCCAGCTGGGCATCAACAAAATCACTTTACAGTACATTGTACTGCTTATCTAAATGATTCCATTTGTTTTTCCATCACCAGCCACAAAGCCACACATCTTCGAATAAGTCTCAGATTTTTTAATCCACAATGATTTTTAAGCATTGTTATATTCAGAAGCACATGTTAAACCAGAATGTGAGGATTTATGGTCTCAACATTTGCTCCTGTAGGACTGCATGCATCACCAGTCTTACATCTGGCTACTGAGGGCTGTGATGGACTTTCTAATTTCTGTGTTGCTAAGAAAACAATATATTGCATAGAGTCAGAAAATAAGATTGTATTTGATGCTGTCTAACAAAATCTAGATTATTAACAAAAAAAAGTCGGGTTTTTTGGCAGAGTACAGACAAAAGCCAAGACAGTGAACTATGACCTGAAGTTAGCGCCTAAGGAGAGCTGTGCTGCATAGCAGTGGCAACTATGTGACTAAGTATTCTGCTGCTGTGGTCCATGCCTATACACAGTCTATCTCTAATACTTGAGATTGTGATCATGGACATCTTATTTCCTGTTTACACATTAGGAACATGCAGCTGAGTTGTCAAATAGCAACTGTTAAAAAGCACCAGATTTAAATGCAAAGGAGATTTCACTGATTCCAAATATAAGGAAGAAATAGATGATTAAATTTGTGATTTGTGATCTGTTCATTCATGAAAGATTAATGTGACCTGTATTACAAAAGTGGTCAGTCTTCACTCTTTATGTAAAGAGCCAATGTAATAGTCTGCAAATGGCAAAAAATTGGGTCTCAGTTTCTTCATCTGTATAGTGAAGGACACATTTGGGTTAGAACAATGCATACCTCAAGAAAATTATCACACAATAATTTTCAAAATACTAGTAGGGAGGCTGCAAACAGCACACTCTACTTGTACATGGTAGCTATGGCTCATTAAAGTCATACTTTTTTCTAAACAAAGTTTTTTTTTAAGTGAAACTTCTGATGCAAGAATGCATTACAATATAATGTAAGAGAGGAAGTGAGTTCAGTTTCAAAATCCAAGGGACAAAGAATAAGTAAACAACAGAAATCCAACAAAATGCTAGACTGTAGACAAAACCAATAGAAACATACATATGAATGACTAGACCAAAGATACAACCTTGAGAGAGACAAAGAAAGAGGCAGAAACATGTGTCCATATTTCTGTGTGTCTGCCTGTCTGCCTGTTTATCTACCATCTATCTTTCCGTTTACCGATGTTTCTTTATTCTTATGCAATTTTAAAATACAAAGGCTAGGAAGATAATAGTGGCAAAGGATAGGTTTTTACTTTCCCAAAATCTCCAACCAAAACAAACACAAGTAGGTATCTAAATAGATACTCATGAACAACGTTTAAAAAAAATAAATTAGTTAAAAGCGTTCCCACAAAATAAAGCACACCTGAGTGGTAATAAATCACAGGCAGCTTTGACTTCTGTGTGGGCGACGTTGCCATTTGTGCAGCAGAAGTCAGGGGGTGCGAGGGCCTCAGAAGCACGTGACAAGGGGAGCACCCGGGTACAGGGGCTTCCTGGGAGACCTGCTCACGGCATGGACCGAGCCCACTCTCCAGGCAGGCTGTTCCTGAGGTGAGGGTGGGTTCAGGTAAGGGGGTGGGGGTGGCGGGGTGAGGGTGGAGGGCGTGGGAGTTAGGGGGGTTCTGCTGCTGCTGCCAGCTCCCTGACAGCTTTGCTATGCGGAGAACCTGCTTGAAATGGAAGCCCAATAAAGTCAGATAGAAAGGATGCAGAGGGGAAGAGATCTAAAGCAGAGAAAGAGCAAAAGCCAGGAAAATGAATCACAGTGTATTTCAAAATTATGTAAAACAAACAACAAAAAGAATAAAAAGTGTGTAGATTTAAAAAGTTACCTGAATCGAGCCTCATTCTAGAAGTTTAGAGAAATGATGTTTTAATTACGAAACGAATATAACGAGTTGAGATAAAATAGTTTACAAATGTACTTTATGAAAGTAGAACAACAAATTAGAAAATACTTCTCTTATCAGCAACGACAGAAGGACATGTCGGTAAAACGTGAGGGAACTTTAAAGTCCCGCGCCAGCAGGGAAGGAAAAATGAGAAACCTACGCGTAACGTAAAAGAATGGGAAACCTACATGTGATGTGAAAGAATGAGAAACAGAGTTAGAAACGTCAGAAATACAGACACACACGACTCAGGGAGAGCATGGAAATAAATGTGTGTTAATAGGAACACAAAATTCAAGGGACTATTAAAATGAATAAATCCAGAGGATGGTACCTTGACCTAAACAGCTGATTAATAACAAAAATGAAAATTTTAAAAAAGAATGAAAGAGGTAAGTGAATTTCGAGAAAGCGGCAGAGATTCTTAAAACCTACAGATATGGCATGGCGGCACATACATCTGTCATCCCGTCAGTGTAGGAGTCTGAGGCAGGGGAATCACAAATTCAAGCACAATCTGGGTAACTGGTGACTTAGGAGATCCTTTCTTATAATAATAATGATAATAATACTGATGAAGTTTTTATACTTTAAAAATAGAATTTCACATATTATCCAAGAATCCCGTTTCTTGGCATATATCCAAGGGAAATATCTCTGTCCACAAGTCATCTCCATTCACACTGTTCATTGCAGTGATACAAAAATGCTAAGATACCAAAGAATCCATCGAGTGATGAGTGGGTGTGGGAAATGTGGGGCAATGCACCATATTCTCAGCTGTAAGAAAAAATGTAATCCCAGTATGTACAACAACATGGCTGGAACCAAAGATTGCATGGGTACACTATGACAAGAATCACACCATGTCACTCATGAGTTGGATCCAAATTGCTCTCTTGGCTTTGAGAGAATTCTGGTTCCCATAGACTGGGGACATTAGGTGTAGGGAGACATGGGGAAGGTTGGTCAATGGGCACTAAGTTAGAGTTTGATAAGAGTGAGAAATTCTGGTGTGCTAAGGCATGGCAGAGTGACTATAGATAATAATTATGTATTATATAATTCTAAAAAGTAAAATTTTCAATGTTTTCACTTTGAAGAGATGATACATGTTTCAGTGGACTGATGAGCAGATTTCAGCATTACACAGCATATGCATCACTCAGTATTCCATTAATATGTGCAGTTTGCTGTTATGTATTAATTAAAATAAATCAATTTAATAAAAACTTTGAACCTCTTGGTTGAGTACTGATATATTTGTGTTATTATTATGACAATGTAACTTTAAAATATAAACAAAATATCAAAATCTTTTTATGTACAAACTGTAAAAACATGATGCAGGTAAGATTTGGCTTCTTAGCAATAGATCATTACCCAGAAAAAGAAAACACATTTTTTAAATAATTAAAACTATTAATATTGATGTTTCAGAGCCCTGTTTTATCAGAATAAAGTAGAATTATAGTTAAATAAGCACAAAGAAAAAATATAAATCAAAATTTAGGTCCCAGAGACTCAAAGAGAAGTTCCTATTAACAAAATTCTACAGGAATTGGTTTGAAAGACTGTCCTATGAAACCATAGACAATGAGGTAGATAAAGCCCAGACAGCCAGAGAAACATGAGTGAAAGAACATTTGGTGAGAATTAATTGTATCATTACCTATAGACCTGAAAACATATGAGATTTACAGCAGTGGAAGTATCCTGTGTTATGTCTCTATGATGAGATGATATAGATACAGGGCATACATGGAAAAACATAGGAACATAATGAGAAGTATGGAAAATACACTCAAAAAATATCCAGATACAGTAAGTGTGTGTGGAGATGGTGTTAATAATTCTGTCTTCTGAATGCTGCATTTATGTTTTGTTAAAGCAAATTATTGATTGTTCTATCAAATTCTATATCCTTGAAGTAAAACCCAGAACATATATGAGCAATATAAAAGTAATGCAAGGATCCTATTTTCTTTATATTTATAGGAAAAATGTGAAGAATTTTTAAATTGTGTGTATGCCACAGAAAAGCCACAAAAAACACTCAGTAGCAATGAACTTTTTTATTGTTCAGATCTGTAATAAGATGAAAAAGATTAAAAATACTTTATGAAATTTATCCTTATTCAATATCTAAAGAAACTTATGTACAAGATGGGGCTGAGGCACCCAACCAACCGGGAAGAAACCAAGCAACACACTTCACAATATCCAACGGCCAATGTCACCAGGGTACTACTGTCCTAAGATACTTTGGCTTCAAACAGAATAGTATTTTCAATCATTAAAAGTTTGTAACATGTTTAATCCTATGAGTTCATAAAATAACTTAAAAATATCATCAGAGCATACTTGTCAAACATATATTCTGACTTTTTAAATGAACTATACCACAGGGTAACAAAACAGAAAATGGGTCTCCTTATAAAATTATTACTATTAGTAAGTTGGAAATGATAATGAGATGAGAATGTACTCAGTTCACATTGATGAATTAGTGTTCCATGCCTAGCCACAGAGAATTGCTAGTTACTGACCTCCTCCAATGGAAAATCGTGTATCATCGGCTGATAAAGTGACACAATGCCCAAAGTCATGCCAGTTGGAATAAACCTGACAGAAAAACAGGTTCTGAATGTAAAACTAGGGCAACTGGTAGACCACAGGTTAGTGTGCAACTGGCAAAATCTGGACCATGAAAAACTCTTTAGATTAAATTCTCTGGGCTCTGAAGAAGGTCAAATATAAAGAAACAATAAGATAGAAAGTAGCTCTTGGAGTAGTACAGGTGTGTGAACAGATGGACAAACACACATGCAGTAACATTTTCTGGGGGTGCAGCTCAGTGGGAGAGCACTGGCTTAGAGTATTGGAGACTCCAGAGTAAAAAGTGACAGGGCTAAACACGAGTAGTAACGATACAGTATAAAGAAAGACCACAAAGTCAGTACTGTAGAAATAAGATAGTGGTCTTATTGTATGGAGTCACTGGTGATCAGAGTGGAGCCCAGCGAAGACTTTAGAAGGTGGCTGTCAGCATTCCATTTCTTGGGCTTGGAGGACATTACAAGAACTTCATTCACCATGCACTCACTGAAGTACATGGTTTTTGTGTGTGCTTCAGTGTTTTCACTTCCCTGTATGATAAAAAATTAAAACACCAAAAATTCTACTTAAGGGAATTTCTCATGGAATTCTTCCAATTTATGGTCTAAAAAATCATGTAGCATATGGCCATGGTGACGGTTGAATGTTGAGAAGCTTCTCCTAAACTTTCATGCTTGGAATATGTATCATAACTTTAACTGTTACAGCTCCCATCATTAATATCAGGATGCCTGCAGAGAAATAGGGATAATGGACATGACATATTATGTGTCCCAGAGAAGTGTTTGTTGTTGGGATACAGAGATGAAATATCTGTGGCCAAGGAGCTCATTCTCTAATGAGGGGAAAAAAATCAATCTACTGTGAGAATGGGTTTCAACAGTCAGCTGGCTACTTTTCAAACCTGTTTTCTTACAAAATTCCCTGCTTCTCCTTCCATTAATTATGGCCCCTTGCATAGGCTCCATGCAACTGAAAATGATCAGCATCAACAATGACATTTCCATCAATGGATCGAGAGAGCCTCTAAGTGCACACGTTAATGCTCCTTCTCCTGGAATTATGAAAACCACACACTGAAGACAGTAGAATCACAAGTTGATAAGAGGACAGTTCCCTGGACCCCTAACTAAGACACAGTCACCACACTATCAGGAACATTCATTTTGAAATTTTATTAAGAAATACAATACTATTTCATTATCACCAGATATCTAAAGTTTACATGCTAGGGGAGTTAGCAACTAAAATTGTGCTGCCACCTCTTCAAAAGCCTAAATATATTTAGCCAAGCAGGATGATGCACATATGTAAGTCCAGCACTCTAACCACAGCCTGGACAATTTAGAGCCTTAGGCAGATCCTGTCACCAAATTAAAAATAATAGAAATTTTTAAAGGGCTAAGAATGTAGCTCAGCATGTAAGTCCTGAGTTCAATCCTAAGTTTGAGGGATAAAAGCAAAAGTCTAAACTATGTAACTCAGTGGTACAGCAATAAGAAAACAGGCAGGAGAGACTAGAAGATTGAGTCTGATTTACAGAATTAATGAAAACATAATATCTATTGTCAACAGTATCTAACAGAGCAAGTGAGTGCTTACTGAACATATAATCCTAGTGGAAGTAAGAAATAAGAAATAAGAAATGAGCTAAAAGAGTAATAGTGGATTTCTTCCAAAGTAGAAATGAAGGAAACAAGTTGATAAATCAGGACTCATAAATGATTGGAAGAACTGATCCTTGCACATTTTCTGGTAAATGGTTATAAGTTTGGGTATGTATCTAGGAATGGTACTACCAGGTTTTAGGGCACGCAGGAACTTAAAATAATGCCAAATTTCTCAGATATAAAAATGTCTAGCACAATTATTAAAGACCTAACATAACTCATATCCTAACATTTGAGATTTTAACATATCTTAATTTTTGCCAGTTTAATGGTGTTACAATAATACGCTACCAACAATCCATGGCCTTAATTTTCATTTCCAAGTATACTAGTGAGTTTCACTTACCTATTGTAATTTTTCAGACTAATTATATTTTCTCTACAAAATTTTTGTTTTTGTGTAAACTTTGACATTAAAAGTTTTTAGCCCTTGAATATTAATTTTAATCATTAATTGCTTATCTCAAATGTAAGTTTCTTCTAGAGAAATACAGTTAGTTATGATACTTTAGGTACTACAGGATGATGATAAAATACATTTTGGAAATACTCTATCAACATTTTTAGTGGCTAGAGGTTTTTATAGTTTGTTTAGGAAACAGTATTTTATTCAGGTGTTAATAGGACACACAACTAGATTTTTTTATTTCAGTATGTAATTTTTGAGTCCATCTCTTTGCTTATTATGTCCTTATTAGCAGTCATATTTGCTGCACAATTTGCATTTCTCAAAATCCACTAAACAGAAAGGCTTTGGAGCAGCGAGTTCAGGGGCAGTGGGCACAGTGAGGTGTGCTGGCTCCCAATGAGCCTGGAACAGTGTAAAGAGCAGAATTAATCTCTCTCCGATCGCTTCCTTACCCTGATAGCCATCCATCAAGCTGCAATGGCACTCATATTTGGCTTTTATTTTATTTTTCTGCATTGAAAATGAATCTCCCTTTCCCCTAGATGTGAATTAATAATAAATTTTTCATAAGATCTTTAAATTGTAGAATCAACATGCTCTTTAATTCTGACTCATACATATCTGGGTGAATGTCAGAATAACACAGAGATATTTTAATTCAAGATGACATTTTTTAGAACCTTTATTAAGCAGGTTTGCCAATAAATGATCCTAAAATATTACACAGGCAATTTTTACAATTTAACAATTTATCAATCAAACTGAAACTCTTCATTTTACAAATGAGAAACCCTGAGAAAGAAATTTCTTAGCACAATATCACACTATTATTTGCAGAAGAGCACATAATAGGCTTGAGACCACAGACAGCCAAGGGGATACAGTGAAAAGGAATCTTTATAGGTATATAAATCATACATTTAGATATGAATTTAAATGGAAGATCTAGCAGAGAGCAGGCCCATATGCATCTATCTGTTAGGATGTCTACTCTAAAGAAGGAAGTAATGGAACAGAATTCACTTGAGAAACAAAGTTGAAGTTAAAGTGAGCCAAAGGAAACAATTGCCATTTGGACTTGTATTCCATCAACTAGAATATTTTCTGGAATGTATGTATCTTTATGAATTAAAGGTTTGCCAGCAAATTTATTTAAAAAACCATTAATAAATATTTTATTAACAAATAAATTGTTAATATTTAATATATTGTTTATTAACAAATAACTTTTATATATTGTATAATAAATAATATTATTAATATTTAATATATTAAATATATTAAACAACATATTAATATTTAATATTAATATATTGTTTATTTAACAAATAAACAATATATGAAAATGAATGAGTCATGGGGATTCCTACCTGGTTTCTCTTGAGGGACTAGGAGACATTTCTCTCAGACTGCTGACAGTTTACAATAGTGGATTTATTTACCTATTGTGCTCATGGATTTTTGTTGGGTTAAGGGAAACATAAATATGTTTATGTGAGGTAGATATGTTAGATCATAATACTACCACCACCACTGACAATAAGAATGATTTCATGTGATCATCTCAGAGAAAATATTTCATAAGTTTAGTGGATGAATGAGAATTTTAGTTCATTTCAGAAGAGATAAAAGGTTCAAAAGAAGAAAAAACCAATATAGTCAAATTTCATAGCATCAGTCTGAACCCTTGAATATTCTTAGGCTAAAAAAGGTGTAACAGGAGATTGCCTGAGGTCAGGGGATTGTGCCCCCAAGATTTCTGCCAGCCCCAGTTCTCCACACCCAGCTTCTGCCTCTGAAATAAGGGGTCCAAGAGCCTGCAGGGGAGTGGAGATTGCCTGAGGCAAGGCCTGGCGACCAGGGAAAGAACTACGCTCTCAGCATTTGAGTTTCTGGGGAGCTACCACAGATGCTGGACTGGGCCCAGCAGATTTCAGAGCCTCAGTCAACCATGCCCAGTGACCTTCTTTCAGTTTGGGAGGCAGAGACCGTGCACGAGGACTCTGGGCTTGTTTGGGTTGACCAGGGGAGAGCTTAAGACCAGCACTGCCAGAATCTGAGTACATATTCACCCCGCTAGGACAGGGGATTGTGTCCTGGGGGTTCTGCCAGCACCAGTTTGCCACGTCCAGCTTCTGCATTTCAATTTAGAGAGCCAAGAGCCTACAGGGGAGCTGAGACTGTTCCAGGAGTGGAAGGTGCAGGAGGTGATTCACTACACACAAAGAGGAAGCTTTGGAACACCACTCAAACCAAGTAAATAAAGAAAAATGACAACATTAAAGACCAAAAGGCAGGGTCAAATCTCCAGCCCACCCCAAGAAAACCTAGGAGACATGTACATAGAAGAAAATAGAAGCCATACACCTGAAATGCCTGAAATGATATCAACTGAAATAAAGAAGCAACTAGGGGAAGTTATGGATAAATTCAAATCGGAAATAATTGCCCAGGTGAAAGAAGAAATGAATAAGTAGTGAAAGAAATAGTGAACACATCTAGTGAAGACAGAGCTGAAACGTTAGAGGAACAAAGCAAACAGATAGAATTCCTGAATGAACACTCTAAGAAACAAACAGAATACATAAAGCAGATTCAAAGAGATATACAGGAAATCAAAAATACTATTGAAAGCTGCCAAAACCACCTCAACAAAAGTGAAGATAGATTTTCAGACCTCGAAGATAAGATCACAGTTAGGGAACAGGAAAGGAAAGATCTTTTAAAAATAACAAAGAATCAAGAAATAACAATTCAACAGCTGCAAGATGATGCAAAGAAAAATAACATAAGATTAATAGGGATAAATGAAAAAGAAGGGGACAGCCCAAATGATATCACAAGGGTATTTACAGAAGTAATAGCTGAAAACCTCCTAAAAATGAGAATGGAAACTGACATTTGGATTAGTGAAGCATATAGAACTCCAAATAACCATAACCAAAATAAAAATACACCCAGACACATAATAATCACCATCCTAGAAACCCACCATAAGAACACAATACTAAAAGCTGTTAGAGAGAAAAGACAGATCACCTATAAAGGAAAACCTATCAGAATCGCAGCAGACTTCTCAACACAAACAATGAAGTCAAGAAGAGCATGGAGTGAAGTCTTTCAGATCCTAAAGGAAAACCACTTCCTACCCAGACTGACATACCCAGGAAAACTGTCCTTCAAAGTAGATGGAGAAATAATATAATTCCATGACAAAGAACAGCTGAAAAACTTCATGAACACCAAACCAACCCTACAAAGAATACTAAAAGGCATTCTAGATACGCATAAGATAAAACCACCAAGCAAGGCAGACAATTAAACAGAATGGAAAGCTAAAGATACAACAGCAGAAAGATAACATGCCAACAATAAATCCATATATAACAGTTATAACCACTAATGTTAACGGACTCAACTCACCAATCAAAAGAAGCAGACTGGCAGAATAGATCAAGAAATAACATCCAACCATATACTGTCTACAAGAAACCCATCTAACCCAAAAGAAAACCCATAGACTGAATGTCAAAGGATGGAAAAAAAATACTTCATGCAACAGGAAACCAAAAAAAAAAAAAAAAAAAAAGCAGGAGTAGCAATCCTGTTTGCAGACAATGTGAACTTCAAACCAAGAAGGATCCAAAGAGATAAAGAAGGTCACTACATACTAGTTAGGGGAAAACTTGAAGAGGAAGGGATAACAATCTTAAATATATATGCACCAACTTCCAGAGCACCCAGCTATGTAAAGCAAATACTTACAGAAGTGAAAAATCAAATAAGCAATAATACAATTATAACAGGAGATATTAACACACCATTGACCCACAGGGACAGATCAACTAGACAGAAAATCAGCAAAGACATAACAGAACTGAATCACACCTGTGAACAAATGGACTTGGTAGATGTATACAGAGTGTTCCATCCAACAACATCAGAATATACCTTCTTCTCAGCAGTACATGGGACATTCTCTAAAATAGACCATATACTAGCCCACAGAACATATTTAAGTAAATGCAAAAGAATTGAAATCATCCCATGCATGTTATCAGATCACAATGCCATGAAATTAGAGATTAATGATAAAAGCAACTGCAAAAAACTCACAAGCACATGGAAACTGAGTAATACACCCTTGAGCAATCAGTCAAGGAGGAAATTAAAGAAGAAATTAAACAGCATCTATGAGCAAATGAAAATACAAACACAACTTACTGGAATTTGTGGGAAGCCATGAAAGCTCTCCTCAGAAGAAAATTTATTCCACTGAATTCCCACATTAGGAAGACAGAATGAACACAAATAAACAACCTGATGCTACAACTCAAACATCTAGAAAAAGAAGAGCAAGCCAAGCCCAAAGTCAAAAGAAGGGAGGAAATTATAAAGATTAGAGCAGAAATTAATGCAATAGAGTCTAAGAAAACAATTCAAAGAATGAGTGAATCAAAGAGTTGGGTCTTTGAAAGAATGAATAAAATTGATAAGCCCCTACCCTAGCCTACCTTATTTAAAAAAGGAAAGAAAAAACTCACATTCATGCAATAAGGAATGAAAAAGGTGAAATTAACACAGACTCTGTGGAAATACAGAAGATCATCAACACCTATTTTGAAAACCTCTACTCTCATAGGTTCGATAACACTGAAGAAATAGACAGATTCCTAGATACATATGAACTACCAAAGCTGGATCAGCAAGATGTAAAACTGCTGAATAACCCAATTTCTAGTAATGAAAATGAAAATGTAATTAAGTCCTTGCCAACAAAGAAGAGCCCAGGCCCAGATGGATTCTCTGCAGAATTCTACCAGAAATACAAAGAAGACTTAATTCCGACACTCCTCAAACTCTTCAATGAAATTGAAAGGGAAGCAATTCTTCCTAAGTCATTCCTAGAAGCAAATATTATTCTAGTACCAAAATCTGAGAAAGACCCATCCAAAAAAGAGAATTATAGGCCAATCTCCCTAATGAATATAGATGCAAAAATTCTCAATAAAATATTAGCAAACAGGATGCAGCAAATTATTAAGAAGATTATGAACCACAACCAAGTGGGATTCATCCCAGGAATGCAGGGATGGTTTGACATACATAAATCAATAAATGTAATCCACCATATCAATAGAGCCAAAAGGAAGAACCACATGATCATCTCTATAGATGCAGAAAGTGCTTTTGATAAAGTCCAATACTCATTCATGAAAAGAACCTTACAGGGAATGGGAATAAATGGTCTTTACCTCAATATGATAAAGGCCATCTATGACAAACCAACAGCCAGCAATACATTAAATGGTCAAAAACTGAAAGCCTTTATCTTAAAATCAGTCACAAGACAAGGATGTCCCGCATCACTGCTACTATTCAACATAGTACTGGAAATACGAGCCAGAACAATTAGACAAGAGAGAGAAATAAAAGGAGTAAAGATAGGAAAATAGGAAGTTAAATTATCATTATTTGCAGATGACATGATACTTTACATAGAAGACCCCCAAAACTCTATGAAAAACTCCTAGATATAATAAATAAATTCAGCAACGTAGCTGGATATAAAGTCAATACTCAAAAATCAATACCATTCCTATACACTAACAACAAAAATACTGAGAGAGAAATAAGAGAAGCCACATCCTTCACACTACCATCCAAAAAAATGGAATACTTAGGAATTAATCTCACAAAAGAAGTAAAAGTGCTATATAAGGACAATTATAATACACTGAAAAAAGAAATCGAAGAGGATCTCAGAAAATGGAAAGACATCCCTTGTTCATGGATAAGAACAAGCATTGTGAAAATGGCCATTCTCCCAAAATTACTATGCAGATTCAATGAAATCCCAATGAGAATACCACTAATATACCTCATAGATCTACAGAAATCACTCCTAAAATTCATCTAGAACCAGAAGAGTCCTAGAATAGCAAAGGCAATTATAAGCAGCAAAGGCAAGGCAGGAGGCATCACAATCCCTGATTTGAAATTATACTACAAACCTACTGTAATAAAATCAACATTGTACTGGAATAAAAACAGACCTGAAGATCAATGGAATAGATTGGAAGATACAACAATAACCACAAACTCACTCAACCACCTTATGTTTGAAAAAGGGGCCAAACATGTTCGCTGGAAGAATGACAGTCTCTTCAACAAATGGTGCTGAAAAAATTGGCTGTCCATATGCAGAAGAGTAAAACTAGATCCATGCCTATCACCATGTACTAAACTAAAATCTAAATGGATCAATGATCTAAATATTGAAACAGAAACACTATATCTGTTGGAAGACAAAGTAGGTAAAAACCTCAAAGATACAGGGGTAGGAAGAGAATTCATGAACAAGAATCAAACTGCACGGGAAATATTTTCTAGAATCAATAACTGGGACCATATCTTATTAAAGAGTTTCTGCATGTCGAAAGAGATTTCCAGCTGAGTGCAAAGAAAACCCACAAATTGGGAAAAAATCTTCATGGAAAGTTCCTCAGACAAAGGACTTCTCTCTAGAACTTATAAAGAATTTTAAAAAATCAGACCCATGAAATTCAAAGACCCAATCCATAAATGAGCATTTGAAATGAATACACAGATCTCAGATGGAGAAACATGAATGGCAAATAAATACATGAAAAAATTTTCGTCATCATTAGTCATGAGAGAAATGCAAATTAAAACCACACTGAGATTCCATCTTACCCCAGAAAGAATGGCCAGTATAAAAAAAAAAAAAAAAAACTACCAACAAATGCTGGAGAGGCTGTGGGGAAAAAGGAACCCTTCTGCACTGTTGGTGGGAGTGTAGACTGGTGCACTCACTGTGGACGTCAGACTGGAGATTCCTCAAAACCTGGGTTTGGAAGTCCCATTTGACCCAGCTATTCTACTTCTAGGCATATTTCCAGAAGAACTGAAAACATCGTACCACAGTGATTTATGTGCACCCATGTTTATAGCAGCACAATTTGTAATAGCCAGATCTTGGAAACAACCTAAGTGCCCATCAACTGAGGAATGGATAAAAAAGTTGTGGCATTTTTATACAATGGAGTACTA